>JAVSBV010033123.1:0-11561 GCA_033117975.1 Parotocinclus spilosoma | reverse complement strand
AACCGGGATACGTCTTATAGAGTGCGTCTTTACCCGGTGGTTACTCTAGTCGGGGCACACCTCAAGCCAGCCACGACTGGAGTCCGACTCAATAGAGCGCAAGAGCAACGGACAGTCTCCTACTAACACAAAGAACGGGTTGCTGCTGTATTGAGTGGAAAAGGACGCCGAAGCACCAGAGGGCGAGTGTGAGCTCTGACGGGCATGGAGCGTGAGGGAGAAGGAGAAAAGGCGGAACGGGCCGTAGCGCCAGAAGGGCGCACATACAAGCCCATAAGCGCCATTATAGCTCGAGTGTGATAAAGATGGGACGCGACAAACTCGAATGCGAATAGATCGCGAGCGGCGCCCAAACGCCAGGGGGCGAGCATGAACCCGAAAACAAAGAAGTCAGACTGGGAGTGTCCTATTCAGAGCCAGCACCCGGCTGAAGTGAGGCTAAGTAGGCCACGAGGACCGAACAGCGTGTGACCGCGGATCGAGCGAGAAGTGCGCGATTGCGGAATGGGAAAACCCTCAAAAGTGCCCCATACATAAATAAATACCTCTGGGGGTTACCCGCCCGTACCGATCCACCGGCTCTAAATGCCCTCGGATCTCACCAGCTATCTATAGGGCACACGATTGGGCTCACGGGCGCCATTAGTCAAACGCGCACACCGGACGGAGATGGAACCCCGGTAGAACCACGATGACCTGACCCCAAACCACGCTTAACACCACGCCTTTATAGGTCATGGCTCAGCTGTTCAGTGTAGTTCTGTAATTGCGACCGGCGAGGACGGCCGAACAATCCGAGGGAAGGTAGGAACCCTAACAGAATCCTTTAGAACACATGCTGCAGTTAGCATTAGCAGCTGTGCTAGTGCCCTGGGTTCACAAATAGAGTTGCTTTTACTTTTCACTTGCAATTCATTACACCCTAAATAACATGAAATTTTGAAATACTTTATTATAAAATAATCTTCATATTAAGGATTTTGGCAAGCTGTAGATTAGTGTAAGTGTTTTAAACATTAACTTACTTATACAGTGAAGAGCGCTCTAGCAAAACTTGTTAAACTTGTTTAGTTCATGATGCATTTAACTTTTTTATTAATTTCTCAGAACCGATTTATTTCGTAAATCAAAATACTTCAGCTGTGGTAAACTGGTAAATTCAGTTCATTCATTCACTCAGATTTGTTACGAACCTTTACCAAAACATTTGTCCAAATGCTAGTGCAAGCAACAATAGTCCTGTGTCTTCACAGAGTAAATATGCACCTTGACTAAACCCCACAGATCTTAAATCAGCAGAATGTGGTCAGTGCTTGATTCAACTCCTACCACCAATCATCTTTGGATGATACTTCACGTCAAAAAAGTCTCTGATTAGGCATCCATAATGAGACGGGGTGCCTCATTATATATATATATATTTGTATTATATACACTCATTGACAAAATAATAAAGCATACAGATACTAGTGTCAGACCAAGCACTCACCAAGAGGCCTCCATATTGAAACCTGGCCATCATCGGATCCCAAACAGAACCTTGATTAGTTGCTATAGACAAAACAGTGAAGGTGCCACCTGTGTCAGGATGGTGGAAACCAAGACTGTGGGAGCTACTCATGTTTGTAGGTGAGACAAATTGCACTCTCTACTAGTGGCCTGACTAGTCCATCTGGAGCCATGTGTGCCTCACAGAACCACTGGTCCCAACAACTTCTAACAACTACATCAGAACAGCCTATATATCATGCAATTGGTCAAAGCTACAATCCTACTTCTTACAGTCCACTGATGTGCCCCCCTTTCAAATTCCATCAACTTGGTAAAATGTCTTTGATTGTGTTATAGAGGCATATCTAGCAGTTAGCAATCTCTCAAAATGAGGTATACTTCCCAAAAGCAGCCTCTTAGAGTCTTTTATAGGGCAGTGGTTGAAGCACAATGGTTTTACTCCCTCTTATGGCAAGACTCAGTGTCTAATCAGACCACACTGCATCCCGAGCTTTGAGACAATCCGACATTTGTATCTGGGTGTGTTTTTTTTCTATTGTCAATGTGTCTATTTACAAGCAAAACAAAATAGGGAACTTGTCTTGAGTGTGCACTTTACCACTAGGTGGCACAAGCAACAGTAAAATTAAGCACAACTATGTATATAAAATAAGCCTGTAAAACACTAAATAGATAAAGTAGGTCTTACTCTGCTATGGATGAAAAATAAAAAACAAATTAATACTAAATATTTATTTATGATTTGCATTGCTCTTGTTAAAAACTAAATCCCCCAAAGTTTTACGGTTACTTCTTTTTTCCACAAGCCATAACTCACAATAGACACATAGTCTAATGAAAAATTGCTGTATAGGATAGTTACACAACAGTAAGAAAGTACCTGTGCAATAATTACACTTTAATAAACATTTGCATTTTTTATTTGTTAAATATATATTCTCAATTATATTGTGCTATACATTATAATTATAATAATTTGCTATGAAGATATAAAAGCCCTGCTACTGCCATAACACTGCCTTAACATGTTTATTATTTACTCCTATTTAGATTGAGTTTTGAACACTAAGCTACAAAGTCATTGGTCATGATGAACCGTCAACCAGAGTGGAAAATGTACTAACGTAATCTTATTTCAACAAAAATCTTTTTTTATGACTAACAAATTATTCCAAATTAATATCAAAATCAATGTTGGTATTTAACACAGCTGATACCTGTTGCAGTAAGCCTATAAATGTTTATGTAGGATTATGCAATCCATATAAGACACATTATTCTCAGTAATATTTGGTGTGTCATTGCATCTTTCACAATATGTGGATGAGCAAATAACATGTGGTTACTTTGTTGCTGTCGATTCTACATCTCTAAATGCTTCATATAAAGTATGTATAACAGCAATAGAGTGAGCTAGATTTAATGTCACTGGGGCAGCATTAAGGAAACAACTGCTCATAAAAATGGGATACTTCCCAATCAAATCTCCCATAATTAAATGTTCCCTAATTTCTGTAAGCAGTGCATATTCAAATTAACTGTAAAATATAACTATAGGGTTAACCATAAGGGTCAAATTGTTCTTCCATTTGGCTGGTGGATGAATGTTCGCTTGAATTCTATTCGAAGTGTTCTCTCATTGGTCCACATAACTGTGGATTCTAGAGAGTAACGTGGAAGTACAACTTTGAGTAGTGGGACTATATTTTGCAGAAAAAAAAAAACAATCTGTCATCAGAGTAGTTATTAACAAATTGTTGTGGTTTAGCCATCATTGGTCTTCATGCAGTGAAAGTAAAGTGTGATATGGCTGCTATACTATCAATTGTACCACGTGTCACTTCCCCTCTGTTTTTGTCACGCAAAAACATACAAATTGTCATTCACTTCCCTGTCCATCTCCAGATTCATAAAACACACAACACTAATCATACCTCTCAGCTCCTTATTTAGCTGTGGTTTGAAGCTGTTGTGACTAACAATGTTTCCGACATGTAATTATCTTGTGTAGGTATTACTAAATGTGCTGTGTTGTATTCAATCTGTTTATCTGTTTTGCGTGTGGAACTGACTGTAATTAACAGTTTCGTTTCATTTCTGGTGGAGCAGTATATAGCAGAGTCAGTTTCAATGTTCAAACTGACAAGGTCTTGTTGAGGAAGTTGGCTTGGCCACAGCGACGTCATTTCTAAAACTGACAGGAAGAAAGCGCGCACAACATACTACATCTGAATGCTGGCTACTTGTTGTGACTACTTTTTTTAATGTTTATAAATATTTAAGGCAAGGTTTCATTGCAGCAGTTCTCTAACCTATTTTACTTCCTCCTTCTTCATTGCTTGATTGCGTGGCTGTGCATGTGAGGCATTATTTTGGGCTGAGTTGGGCACAGGGGCAGATGGCCCTTAGTATATAGCTTTGTAGGAAAGCCACTTGTGTGTGAAGAGTGTATGGGCAGACATGGGATGCTGCAGTCTGACCCCAATAACCAAAGGCATTGATGACGTGGGTCCAGATGAGATTGAACTTTTGGACTTTGATAGTACAGGGTAAGAATGCTGTTTTTTTGTCAATTATCTAAACTTTTGTTTTGCCACATATGCATAGTTATTTCATACTGTAAGTAAGCTATGATTTCAGAACTGCGTGTCCTTAGGGGTACTGTGGTTTTAAAGAAGTGCTAAATTGGCTAAATCCATTATTATTAAACATGTTAACAAGGTTAGCATTGCTAAATGTCAGAGTGAATACTTTATATGTCCTGCAGTGTAACCTAAAGTTAGTGTTGTTATTTGAATATATTAATGCACAAACCGTGTTTATGTAATTTAATCCTGATTCGGTTGTCAGATAATCCCACTTGAGCAATTTTTTTATTAAATACAAAATATAACCAAATATATCACAAATAAGGTCAACAAAATTTTCTGGGTTTTTTCTGGGAAATGTCATATACAGTAATACAAACACAGTATGTGAAAGGTCAGAACTAAATCAGTATGTGTGTTGAACATTTGCCCAAGAGAGACTAAAACTGTCTGGCTACCTTCCCTCCCCTTCCCTCCCACAATAATCTGCTAAAGCGGAGATCCATCTGGTTAAGCAACACAGACAAGACTGTTAATTAGCAAATCTCTAGCTGTGGTGTAAGAATAAAGAAAGAAATCTGGTAAAGAACAGATCAGTAATTTAAAGGGGCTGTAGTGTCTAGGGTAATAAGCTTTAATTGCAGTATTTTATTTGAATATGGAAGCAGTGTCATGGTCATTTTTTTCAGCTTTGTTGAAAGTATCTAAAGTTCTAAAGTTTGGTTTGCTCCAAATTTTAATTTAGTTTTTGTTGGGTGTTACTAGAGCATATTAAACAAATACATAGCTCATGAAATATAAAAAGATAACCTCATTTGTTTTGATTGTCTAACTGGCACAGGACAAGCAGTTTGTTTACTGCAACATCTTTTTTTCCTCTGAACAAATCAGCAAAAATCATTTGATTTTGCAAGTTAAGATTTACAAGCTGAATTGTCATAACTTCTTGTGGTTAAAAATTACAATTAGCATGTAAAATAAAGAACAGACACAGATTTCACATAACAAACAACACATACAGAAAGTGTAGATACATTAGTATTTTTGGAGCATTACTGGGTGTAATTTACCTTAAAATGTAACTAATTGCTTGAACTATCTTACATACATTTTACTAAATTAAGTACATACACATCTGAAGAAGGCTACAAAGTCTACTGCACTGAAAGGTAACAAGAGAACAGTGACCTTCAAAATTCTTGAAATTAAAGAAATACGAAACAACCACGACTGTTCCTATAGCTGGCTGTCCAATCAAACTAAGTAATTGGGGAAAAAGGGCCTTGGTAAGAGAGGTGACCAAGAACCCAATGGTCCAAAGCGCCAAAGATCTCTTGTGCAGATGGGCTAAACTTTGATAAAGTTAAGAAAAGTTTGGTGAGATGGTCAACTCTAGGAATAGAGTCCAGTAGTATGAAGGCTACTGTACTCTTTAAATGCAGCGGAATTTTTTTTGTAACTATCTCGTGATTGGCGGGACCACATAGTCCTGTTTCTGAGCTCTACAAGTATTTATTTCTCCTTGTGGCTTGGTTTTTGCTCTCATGTTCATTGTTAGCTGTGAGACCTTATTTAGACAGTTCTGTGTCTTTCTACATTATGTACAATCAATTGAATTTACCACAATTGGACTAAAGCAAGGTGCGAAAACATCTCAAAGACGATAAATATTAAGCGTCATAGCAAAGAGAGTGAATACGTATATAGATATAAACTGCCATACATCACATTTTCATGTCATGCCATTAAATATATAATATTAATACAGCACAGTTTTCTATATAGGTTTTGCTATTTAATACATTTGATACATTTTCTAAACTGTTTTCACATTATAATTATGGGGTACTGAATGCAGAATGATATGGGACAACTGGAACTTTGTTTTATTCATAACAAATGATTCCTGATTAGATACTAGGTCTTGCCATAAGTGGGCGTAAAAGGGCTTCCCCTGCTGCCCCATAAAAAGGCTCTCAGATTCTACTTTTGGTTAGTCTACCACTTGGTGAGAGATGGTTGACTGCTATACAGTAGATACATATTTACACACACAGGTGCACATGACGAATAATGGCAGGGAAGCAAACAAAGGCTGCCGTCTAAAATGGTGACTAAAAACAAAGAACTGACTTTACTACTTCCTTTTACAGAAACCGAATAAATGAAGAAATTAAGGCTGAGCTCTTTCAGTATCTCCCAAGTTCAACTCAGTGTTAGTTTTATTGCATAAAAGTGTCTAAATGGCCTTTGATTTTGGGTAAATCTATAAATCCCTATCTTCAATATTGTTACTAATTAATCTAATTCCATGTTGACTTCGTTTTTTTTAATATTCTCAACATTGTAAGTGTTTGCTTTTACTTTTAAAATCAAAATCTTTCAAACTATTTTCTAATTTTGGAATATCATTCAAAAATCATCACAGCCAGGGCAGTAGTCAGGATATTTAAATAACCCATGCTAGAGCTGTTAGTAATTTGCACTGATCATTATCTCATCATGTGCTTATGATGAAGATCTACACATATTTTCTGTTATTTTTTATTTTTTTTATCTTGGTAAGCTCCGTTTATCTTCAGGTTAAAATGTTAGGCTTAATGAGTTGGTTGGCTATAATGTCATTAACAATGGATTTAGCATGATACCTTATTAACAATTTTGTTCAGGGAAACATTTGATGTTATGGTAAAGGTCTTCATAGTATGAGGATTTCAGGAAGTCCAATCCATCGATCCTAGTGTGTAATACTAATTACTGCTCTCTTATTGTCACAATCAAATAAAAAATAGGTTATAAATTCCACATTACCAGTAATAAATTAGGAACATTTGGGGGAACTTACGGGAATGTCTAAAGACTGTAGACTTGTTTGCAGTATAAAGTGTTACATCTGTATTTTCAATGTTACCTGTTTTCAGGGTGTGGACTCTAGGAGAAAGCAAGCTCCAGGTTTTCATAAGGACTGAGTCAAATAATCATCCCAAACAGTGTTCATCTATCAAGCATCCTAAGGAGAATGAAGCCATATGTGATGTATGATGATCTGTAGCATTATAAACTATAAATACAGTCAGTAGCAGTTAACAGTACATTTTGCATTGTACACATTACAGGGAGCTGAATATTGTGATCTAATAATTTTTCTTTTTCCCCACTTAAGAGCCCAGATCCTATCCCTTCAAAAGTGGCTACTGAGAACGCAAAACCAAATGTATGTATGTATTTTTATAACATGTTACATGACTGGTGTTGATAGCACTTATAATAGAGCAAGTACCAAGTATTTAATAGGTAGCTACAAAGCGACCATAAGTAAACCTCTGAGCAATGGCTGTTCCTTACAGCTGATCCAGAATTCAACTGCAAGACTTGTGTTCAATGTCCCAAGTTTACACTACACACACTACACCACTGATTCGCTCTCTCCACTGGCTCCCTGTAGCTGCCCAAATCGCTGATGCCTATAAAACCAAAACTGGAACTGCACTTTCCTAACTTGCAGCACTTATCAAGCCCCACACTGCACCTTGCACACTCTGGCCTTTTAGCACTGCTTGACTTCCCCCCCCTGTTCTGGTAGAATGAACTTCCCCTTAATGTTCGAATAGCTGAGTCTCTGACTATCTTGATTTAAAGACCGATTTATTCCACACTTACCTTGATTAACACACACACATGCTGTCTTTCTCTCTTTCTCTCTCTCACAATCATAACAGTTTTATAAGTGTATTCTTGTTTGATTCCTGATTATCGGGAATAGATAATATTTATGATGTCTATTTATGATAGATACTTTTCATCAGAATTTCAGCTGTGTTATTGAGATCAGGGTCTTCAAATTGTAGTGCATTTTTTCTGTTGTTTTCAGAGGGATTTGAAGTAAAGTAGACTAAAAGCTCCATTACCCCTTTGTCCACAGAAAGAAAAAAAACTACAGACCACAGTGTTTTGTAGAGCAGTTCATATAGTGAACTGAATAGTTAAATAGTTTAACAGAATACAGAATAATTAAGGTACAAATAAGTAACTATAGAAGCATGATGACAAAAATGTTTCCTAATACGTTGTTTGATTATTTGGTTTGCTAAACGTTGCTACTGGCATCAGTGGCAATGCCAATTTACTACAATTAACGTAACACGCATGTCATTGGACAGTGGGAGGAAACCGGAATACTTCGAGTAAACCCACACAGACACAAGAAGAACATGCAGATTCCAGACAGATAGGACTCAGGCCACCCTGGGACTGAATCAAAGACATTCTTGCTGTAAGGCCGCAGTGCTACCCACCAAGCCACTGTGCTTGTTAAGTAATGTTATATAGTATCAAACTAATGTAATGATACACCTGGATTTCATTAGTTTATGATTCATTTATAATTTTAATTAATTTATTAATTTTTTATGAATTTCATTAATTAATGTATTTATAATCAAATTAAGCCAATGATTTTCATAGCATTATGTGAGCCAAAATATTGTAGACATCCTTATCAGAAGATTGAATGATGTTTTAAAGGTCAAACCTCAGAAAAAGAACTGTTTTTTGGTTAAATCTTTCAAGATATTACTTTCTTCTTTTACTTTCAACAGTTATTTTACACTAGACACTATCTTAATACACTATCCAATATTAATTCTTAGCCTTCTGTCTGTAGTTGTATCACTTCTTTTTATTTCAGAACTTTTTTCTTCCCAAATGTGCTAGCAGACTGTTCTCTTTAAAATTATCTCATTTTCAGGCTTGCTTATTTTCATTACAGAGCCATTTCTTTCTTTACAGATCTCATATTTTTCTCTTTAAAAATCTGTTTCTAATCACTTGCTATATTTTATATATACTCCTTAGGTTTGCTTTTTAAAACACACACCAAGACAAAAACATTGCCATTGTACAAGCTTTAAAAAGCAGTTAAAGTCACAGAAAGAACCATGGCTAGGTTTAGCTTTTTGTGCCTTTACAAGCAGCTTGCTTCCAGGGCTGGTTAAAAGGGGGGGGGGGGTTGATTACATGAGCCATTCCTGCCATCATCCCGGCTTTCCTGAAAGCCAATCTCAATACTTACCCAAAATTTATTAACAGATGTAAAATAATCTCTACATTACCTTACTCTGTGTTACTATGTAGGTCTTTACATTCCCATTCAGTGTTCTACGAAAGTCCTTGTATGAAAGGTTAAGACAAGGTCTTGAGACAAGCCCATTTTCACAACCAGCAACATTTATAAAGAAGCTACATATATTATGGAAATATTATATATATAGATGGAAATATTACATGATTACTTATATAACATACAGGTTATCATAATAATTATTTTGGCATCAAATGTTGGTAGTTTTCATATTAGTTACTCCGTAACATAAAACCTAACATGCTTCCCTATATTACCTGTACATTCCTAATAGTTGCTATTAAATACAAGGTACTTAGTATATTGTACAGTGCTACCCAAAGACTGAAAATACCCCATGTCATGTCAGAATCTTTATTAAAATAGCAGATATTTTATTAGAAATTTTGCCTAATATGCCATGTGTTGTTTTCAAGGCGGTACTGTGGGGCCTGACTAAAGATGAGATACACCAAAAGTTGTTCACATATCCAGTCCAAGACTGGGAGGGCCAGGCACCACACACTTATGGAGACATAATTTATTCCTCACTGGTGTCATTGTGTAATGGCTACTCAAAGGTAATATTAACTTATTCTGTAAACCTAGACTGAATGGGTTTCAAGATAAATGATGATGTTACTCGCTTTATGTTAGTGAACCTGAGCAACCCTGATTTTAACTATTTCTAACACAATCATTTTAAGAGTAATGGGCTCCAGTGCATGATCATGAGTACAGTTAGTTTCCATGACATCAGTCAGTCAGTCATGAGTTTGTTAACCTAAATAAGATTGCTACATATTATTTTTCCAACAGGTTATGGGTGAAAGATACTTGGTTCTGTTTTCTTTTCATTTATTAATCCTTGCCCTTGACAACGCAAATCATGAACTCATCTATGAGGTAGGCCCTGCATAATTACAAACATAATGCAAACATGTAAGCTATGTGTTGACATCCTGTAGCAAGAAGTAGTTACACAAGGTTATACAAATCTTTAAGGGTCACACCTTAGCACATTTGCTTTCTATGAGGGATTAATATGTGTTGCTGTTCTTCAGTAGTGGACATGTAGGCCTGTAGTTCTGTACATTTTCCATCATCAGTGTTGTGCCAAAGACAAAACAATAAAATGACAGACTCAGCTGCAAACTGTGTGACATATTAAGGGGGATGTTCCTACTTACAAAGCCAAAAAAGCTGTGATCATGTATACTACCTAAACATTTTTTAACAAACAAGCCATTCATTTATTATATTTTAATTTATTATATTTTATATTTAAATATTTTATTTAAATATTG
The DNA here is from genome assembly GCA_033117975.1 of Parotocinclus spilosoma. Taxonomy (NCBI): domain Eukaryota; kingdom Metazoa; phylum Chordata; class Actinopteri; order Siluriformes; family Loricariidae; genus Parotocinclus; species Parotocinclus spilosoma. Next base: position 1,035 of record JAVSBV010033123.1, on the reverse strand, counting down.
AAGCTAATCTCAACTAGTTTTACCTCAAAAATTCTGATGAAACCCCAGAACTGTAGCGATGGTTGTATAAGAGTTGCATAGTTTGCATAGCACATGTCTGATGAGCTAAATGATTGAATGGGTATCAGGCTTTGGCAGGAACACTTAACATGTCAATAATTTTATGATTATGTTAGACATTTTGGACAATGTTTAATTTGTTTTTCTAAGACAAAAAATTGGGACTTAACCATTACTAACTGGGAGGCACAAAATCAAGTACAGGACATATTTGTTGAGATTTTATTTATACACAAGTATATGTGAAATAAATAGCATTCCAACAGGACCATGATACAACATAGAACAACATAGGACAACAAGTACATACAGGTGCAGACATACAGGGCAGTACAAGGGAAAGGAAACAGTACAAAATGTATGGGAAGGGGTGGTTGTGGATTCTATGATATGAAGTGGCTGTACAAAAACACAAACAAAGATACAAAATGATAAATAAAACCAATATGCTTTGAATCTCAAGTTAAGTATGTCTGAATTTCCTGTCTGCAGGGTATTCTTCCGCTGTCTGCAATAGAAGTGGAGCAGCAGGAGACCAGTGCTTCTATGTTTAAAATAAGCGGTGAGTTTGTCTTTTTTAAGTAAAGTTATTGTGCAATTCAAGCATTACAGACATAACAAATGTGACTTCTGTGAACTTCAGAGATATTCACATTATTGATTACATGTATATTCAATTCAAGTTTATTTATATAGCGCATTTTACAATGGTGCATTGTCTCAAATCAGCTTCACAATATTACACCTTCTTAAAAGGCCAATCCCAAGTTGAGCAAGCCAAGGGCAACAGTGGAAAGAAAAAACTCCCTAAAATGGTAGGAAGAAACCTCGGGAGGACCAAAACTCAAAAGGGGACCCATCCTCCATGGGTGGCCTAGATGCTTACTAAATAAATACCAAAGTATATTAAATTACAGCAAAACCAGGTCAATAAATAAATAACAAATTAATAACAACAGTTAAATTAGTAATAGA
>JAVSBV010033112.1:0-11561 GCA_033117975.1 Parotocinclus spilosoma | reverse complement strand
CCTAACACACATGTCTTTGGACTGTGGGAGGAAACCGGAGTACCCGGAGTAAACCCACGCAGACACGGGGAGGACAGGGAGGGACTTTTAAGTAAATAAAACCTGCGTTTGAGCATCTAGTTTAGTGTTACGTCACTTCCACAATGCTATTTCAGGTTATCTTTTAATCTATGGAATGGAACAGTCACATGACTGAACGTATCCATTTCAAACCATGTTGTAATAAACACCCTTCTGCTAAATTGCTTGTTCCCTTGTTGTGCAAAGGTAATGATGAATCACGTCTTACCTATGTAGTCGAAGCGCCCGGGGGCAAGCCTCTCGGGCAGGTGGGTGGCAAACAAGAAGCCTGTGAGGAAGGCAAGGAGTATGTGGTAAACATGAAGAGAGTTCACTTCATTTCCAGTGCAGCCTTCTCCAACACAAAGGAAGATCTAGAAAAGAGATATGTGCTAATAAAAATATAAATATAAAAGACACTAAAACAATCATTTAGATTGTTCAATTCATTGGTCATATAAATAGATTTTTGTAGCATTTTTATGAATACCAAATATTCATTCCAGTCGCAGTCAACTGGAAACCCACAGGCCCAGTATGACCCCTCAAGGAATTGTGAACGTGGTTTGGGCTAGATGTCCAAGTTCCTGGAAAGGAAGACCTTAAAAACTATACAATTCTTCCAAGTGTGTGTCAGGAGCTGGGAAAAAGTCATGTCTTGTTTCAAGACAGCCCCATGCACCAAATGAGATTCAGAAAAAAGGGGGCAGGTTTGGTATGGAGGAACATGTTTAGTTCGAACTCCACCCATGGACTGGATTCATGCTTTCTGTGAGACAGGTCGTATGCCCAGCTTTACGGACTAGCACAATTAAACAAAAAACAAAACTATATATATATATAGTATATATAGGGGAGGGGTAAAATGTTGCCTCCAAATAATTTCTGCTCACAGCCTTGTGAATTTGTTTTTAACATTATGATGCGTTTTCTCCTGGCTGTTAGATGTGGCTGAAATAATTATCAGAGTAACTATTATTATGATTACTATTATTATTAAGATTAAAGAGAGACAAAACCTCTTGTCACAGAGTAAGATCTTTAAGAGAGACTGGTACAGTCACTGGTACTCAAAGTCTTACATGATAAAATAATTGTGTATAGATAGGATTAGTGCACTGCGTAAATAGAGCATTCTGAGTTGACTCACACTACTGCTGTGCATCTCTGAGCTGGTTTTCTGAGCACGTCTTTACATCACGCATACTGAATCAGTTCGTGTTCTTTTGCATAACTCAAATCAACTCATGGTAAATGCATGTACACATTCAAAGCACGTTATTTGGCAATTTCATACAATTTTTGGCATTTCTTGTTTAGCATATCCTATGTTTTGTTTAAAATAAAACTCTGCTCATATGATGCGCTAGGTTGGCTGGTGTGAGCAGTGTCCCCCTACACAGTTGGAATGAAACCAACACCACACACTGGCAATTCCATGTATACGTGCATGTGCAGTTAAGTTGTGTCAGATGGTAAATGGACTACATGTTAATTATATGACAGCAAGACTCTAACAATCTCATGTGGTTCAACCCAACTGACTTTGGGTGTTATTTTTAACTGGTCATTCTGACGCTGATAATTTCGTTCAATTGTCTTTGAATTTGGGACATGCTCCTGGGATTTGCTTTCATTCAAAGACATTAAAGAAACACCTAAGTATGATGTTTGAGTGTCCACATACATTTGGCTAGAGGCTTGAGGTAGAGGCAAAGAGATTTTAACTTGCACCTCCAAACATGCAACTGCCATGCAGTTTTTAATTACTACTAATTAGTAATAATCTTAGCCAAGCCAAGAGTAATATATAGATCTTTAGCTCAGTCTTTAATGTGCGATTACCATTAGTTTCTTCTCTTGCCAGACACATCCCACAGCAAGTGAGGGTACGAAAACATTGCTTTTTCTCTTTACCCACTTAGATTCCTGTTTTGTTCTTTGTAGGGTTTATATGTCGATCTAGAACAGAGAATATTCCAGATCATTATTTTAGCCCTGGCGTGTGAAGGTGTGGAGGTACTTGAAAACTCACTCTGTAAAAGAGGGGAATGCTGTCGAACAGGTATGGGTAGGTGAAGGCTAAAACACGCAGCACCTTGCCCCGCCTGAGCATCTGGGTTTCATTAAATCTGGGAAAGAGCAGATCAAGTTAGGGTAAAGTTATAAGCTGAGAAAAAGGAATAAAAAGATGGGGCAAAACCAAACGGAAAATGCTACATCAGGATCATGATACACTATGCAACCAAAAGTTTGTAGACAAGCAATAAAAGTGCATTCTCAAACACATGGATTAGTGAGAATGTTATAATAGTCTCCACTGTTCTGAGGCATTCCACTGGATTTTGGAACGTGACTCACTACTGGTATGCTGGTTTATCTCAGTGGTGCCTACTGTGGGCAGCCAGATTCAGAGCGTGGTGTTCTACTGTTATAGATTCAATGCCTGTATGCCTATTATTCGTAACCTGTAACAGTGGATATGTCTAAAATAGCACATCACCAAGTAGGAGAAGTGTCTACATACTTTTGGCCATATAGTGTCATACACTATTTCAAAGAACACACCAACCAAAATGTGTCCTCAGAGCAATGTGTCAAGCTCAGAGCCATATTCAGAGGTGCAGAACTTAAAAATGATAAATGATAAACTATTCACACCCAGTGTCAGATTATGTGGACTATGAATTTTTTGATGGCTTGTTTAGATTATGGAAAGTAACTGTAGTTCATGCTTTCATAGTGTTATATATCCTAAAGTTTAGCAAGAAAAGTACTCTTATAGGTGTAGTAATGTATTGTAAGGCAAAATGAGACAATGCATCGTGGATTATGCATTCTTGTTAATGCCGTGTACTGCAATTGCATTTTTGAACACCAGAGGGTGCAATCCTACATCATGCTTGCATGCATCCATTCTCAATGAGACTCCTGGTTTCTTCTAGTTTTAGGGGACTAAATTGTTTTGTACATTTTAGACAAGAACATTTTAATTATTCTAATTATTTATGAATGATTATTCTTCAGCAGTAAAAATGAATGTTTTTACTTGAAAGCTTTTAGTTTTAATTGCAGTTTGTAGTGATCATTTCTTTATTAAATATTAGTTTTCCAGTATTTCTGTTATGATTTATTAGTTTCCATTCTAGAAGTTTAAAGGTAAGTTTGCATGTGAATACGATCGCAGTACAACTCCCCACTATATGCACAGCTCTGAATATGGACCTCAAGCATGACTATTAAATTACCTTTGGTATCCAATAAGTGTAATCCTTTTGTATCACTGATTAGTAATCAGCCTAAGCATGCAATTTAATCATTTTAAATCATATTCCATATTAAATCATGCAAATGACAGAAAGCAGAAGCGCAACAATCGTAATGTAATTAGCTTTTACCTTTTTACATTCTCAGTGTTAGTGTGCAGAAATGGTAAGCCAAGCCATAGGAGAAGAAGTGGAAGGAAGAGAAGCAGTCAGATGCTAGCACAGTGAATCCACAGTTTAGTCAGTATGCTTACAATTAATTGAATCGTTATTTTTATTTCTGTAAATTCACAAAATTATATATACATTTTATATATATAGCACAAGCACACTGTGGCTTATATGTACACACATTTAATTTAGTGAATTTACAGAAATAAAAATAATAGATGTTAATAAACCAACACAAACGCAAGCTATATTCTGGAAATGGCTTTGAATTCTACTAAGTGTGTTTCACGTCAGATTATTCCAGCTGTCACTGAGTATCAGTTCTACCATTTATGCCAGTGAAGTTGCATAATATTAAGTTACCTGGAATAACAAGCCATACTGGTGCAGATCACGGTGTTGCACACAGCAAGAGGAATGTAATATATATGAAAGGTGCTGTTCACCCATGCATCCGGAATAACGTATGCCGAGTAGGCAACAGCTGAACCTACACACACACACACACACACACACACACACACAGAGAGATAAAGAGAGAGAAATAATGAGATAACATCCTTAAATAACTAAATGTGTTCCTTATAACTCTACAACAATTAATGGGACTCTGAATAAGTTTAATCAAGAATTATTATTAAAATGACAGGCTCCACCAAAAGAAAAAAGTACAACTACTCCTCAAAATCATAAATACATAAAACTCTAATGTATATTTTAGTATTAAAATACTTGTAAAGCTATTGACAGTAAACCACAGTTTTAAAACCTTATCATATTAAACTGGTAAATGCAATCTTGTGCAAATATCTGGTCAACTTGAATTGATTTAACGAATAAAAGTTTAGCACGACATGTGCAACCTAAAATCTGACATTCCTGCAAGTCTAGTAAGCTTTGAAGCTTTACGACTACATGCTTTGTCCTAGAAAGTTTCCTAAACATTCACACAGGCTAAATGTTAGAATAATACAGGTATGCATCACATAACTTCCATGGTGTAATGCGTTTATTAGCTGTATTGTTAAGGGTAATACCCTATTTAAGTCATAGATCACAGTGAAATAGAGTTTTGGTGACAGGTAAAATAGCACAGACTCTGTTACATAAAGTTTTATTAAACACAAAGCTGTGAAACTAATACTCTGTGTCGAAATGATCAGCGTGCACAGAGATGAACCAGGGTGCAAAGACATGAGTCGGTGAGAGAGCAGCAAAAACAGAGTGCATCAGCACGAGTTGTTTGTTTGAGAGCACTCCTGATAAGACAGGTTGGATTTGCACTCTGCTGTACGTCAATCAGCCGTGGATCATGTTACAGACGTACCAGCGCAGGACTGGATGTAGCACCAGTATACTACAGTATCCCCTAAGGGATTGCTATATAACATAGTATAAAATTATCATCTGTAATATGACGCCTGGACAACTTCAAAATCGCATAACAAGACGTTACATGACATGGCTGCATAATGAAGAGATTTTAAAAGCACATTTGACATAATGCTGTGCAATGAGAGAAAGGGAGGGAGAAATAAATAGTGCTCCAAGACTCGGAGAAACAAGAAATGAGCATAGAAGATGAAGATTTTAAGCTTTTCTTTAAAGGAAGAGCAGGAGCAGGATGTTTGGGAGCAATAGTACTTAGAGTATTGATGTGGGATTACAAGAAGTTCAGCGTCAGAGGGTCTGAGGGAACGACAGGGACAGGGAGGATAAGTCTCGGGCGAGGCCAAGAACGGCTTTGAAAGTTAATGTGATACTCGTGCTTCTTCTTATTTCTTTATGTTCATGCAGAAGTGGGTCACGTTTAAGTCTGTTCCCTGCATATCTTGTGTCAGCTTGTGATTTTTTTTGTATAAAACTACTGCTCTGACCTCTTCTGAAGACTTTGACCTACCTAAGCTGTACAGACTGAGTGCTCCGTAGTCAAAGAAGAAGCAGGTGTGGCGTGACCATGTGGACATGGTGCTGAAGGTGTGAGCAAAGCTGGACGCCAGAGGATACACGCAGCATGACAACAGGAAAACCAGCAACGGCCACATGTATGAATCGGTCCAGACATCCTGAGTAAAGACCACGGTCAGCAGCTTCCACAGAAAATACCTGAGAGAGAGAGAGAGAGAGAACATGTTTAGAAGCTCTATATAGAGTACTGCACAAAAGTCTTAGGCCACCTTTAGACTTGTGTTAGTAATAGTGTAATGACCCTACATAACATATGCTAATTGGATTAGCTTTACCATATCTTGGCCTTTTCACCCTGTTCCCCTTTTGAAAAGTGTTTTCTTGGTTGCTCCCCTTCCTTGGATATCATTCCTAATCAAGCTTCTTTGTTAAACTGTTAAAGGGTCAACATGGCATCCCAATGACGCTGCTATCTCTGAATTGTATGAGGAGCTCACACCTAACATTTAATTCACTACTAAATTCTTACATTTAACATCTAAGCCACCCAAGGAGGATGGGTCCATTTTTGAGTCTTGGTTTACAGCAGTTAGGGAGTTTTTCCTTTCCACTATCACCCTAAGCTTGCTCAATTTGGGATTGGATTTAGAAAATGAACATAAATGTTGTGAAGCTGCTTTGAGAAATAAATCTGACTTCACCTGGATACAATTATCCTGTATTTTCTGGATGCATTCTAAAAGAGACTGAGAAATAATTACATATGGACAATATACAATGATATATGTAATCAAACGGTGCCCTAAGACTTTTGCACTTTGCTGCAGATCAATAATTTATGAATAAAACATTAAATGCATGTACCCAGTATCAGCATCCTGTGTGATTATCTTTGCATAGTTCTAGTATCTTTAACATAGTTAAATATTACAATGGGATAATTAATATATCTTGGCACTCCAAAGCCTTTTTGTCTTTGTCACATACTTAAAACATGTTGCCAACATCCAAAGTACAATTCTGCACTGATAATCAGTGGCTAATCAGTTTTATGTGGATACTTCTTTGCTCTGATGATCTTCTTACATCACTAATACACCCTCGTGAAAAATACGGATTTTTACATACTGAAGGAATAATAATGTCATGTTGTATTTATTAAAAATAACATCTGTACTTTAAGACCTCATTTTGGCCAATAATTGTAATGAGCGCTTTATATTTGTTGCAGCTTCTTATGCCACCTATATAAGCACTAGATAAAGTGTCTGAGTTTTCGCTCGTATAAATGAACACCTGCGACTGAAACCTTTAAATTAAATGCAAGAATTTCACATTTCTATCTAAGCTGCTTCCTTTGAACTGTTAGTGTGTGCCCGGTTACTAAGCTAAAAAGTATAACCAGATACACACCATCTGCATCAGCCTGAGTACAGATGTAGAATTTAGTAGATCATCTTATCCACAGCAACTTACAACACACAAAAGCTTCCACTCACCAGCCATTATATTAGGTACACCTGTTCAATGACTTGTTCTAAATCAAATACCTAATCAGTAAATCACAAGTAACTTAGTGTGTGTAGCCATGACAACCTGCTGAACTTCAAACTGAGCATCAAAATGGCTAATAAAGGTGATTTAATTAACTTTGATCATGGAAAGATCTATTGGAATTTTCACACAGCGCCATCTCAAGGGTTTCTATAGAACGTTAGGAAAAAGTGAAAATGATCCAATGATCTAATGACAGCAGTTCTCTGGGTAAAAATGTCTTATTGATGCCAGAGGAAAATTAAGAGCATCTTGGATGTATGGCACATTGAACTTGAAGCAGATGGGCTACAGAAGCAGAAGACCAGACCTGATGCTACTTCTGTCAGGCAACCGAGGCTACAATTCACATAGGCTCACCAACGGAAGACTAGAAATAAAAACGTTGCCTGGTCTCATGAGCCTGGATTTAATGTGACATTTGGATGGTAGGGTCAGAATTTGGCGTAAACAACATCAATCCATCCTATGTTGTATCAATGATTGAGGCTGCTGGTGGTGGTATAATCATGAGAGTGTACATTCTTGGCACACAATGGGCCCCTTGATACCAACTGAGCATTGTATAAACACCGCAGCCTACCTAAGTATTGTTGCTAACCCTGTGTATCCTTATAAAGCCACAATGTAAGAATGTTTTCAACACCTGGTTGATCTATGCCACGAAAAAGGGGATCCAAGCCAGAACCAGCAGTACGTACCTAATAAAGAGGTCGGTGACTGTACAATGTACAAGTCAAGCAAATGTGATTAAGGAACTTCTTCGAGGGCCCAATAGCAGCACTTCAGTCATGCTAGGACTTGAATCATAGTACCTTAAACATTGAGTCACCAAAATCCATTGTTACTGCTCAGAGACCCTTGAAGAAGGGTTTCAAGTCATTCTGGTGCGCATCATGCACACAGAGCATGAGGTGCAGGCATAAATTTGCTCTAGGAGAGACACCAGTTCATGGTAGGGTTGGGTAGGGGATCACTACAAGGTCATGATCCCCCAACTCAGCAGCACAGCCAACGGTGTCTGCATGCAATGCCCAAGGCAATTAACACCAATTCATTATCCTTTATTTTGATGTGCTCATTAAGAGCAATCAAAGGGCTCTACCTGAATCATCCTGATCTAAAACTATTAAATCCCAGACATCATTTGTTGAAGGGGAAAACTTTTGGGTTGATATGTCACCAGTGACAAATGAAGTTGATCTCGTGTTAATGATCTTCCACAGAACAGCAGAACAATTAAGAATAGCTTAACAAGTGACAGCACATTCTCAAAGACGGTTCAACCTGCCTGGACTTGTCGTTAATGTCTCAAATGACTCGATTATAGATGCAGAAATCAGAGCTAACTCATTTCACGGCTAATAGCACTGGGGTGTTTGCATATAGCTTTCTTTAAAGCCTGGATTACAACTATACAAAAGAAAAGAGTTGTGAGAAACAAGTGTTACCAGGCAAGGGCAAACGCAGTCAGTCAACAGCAGCCAAACATTTCACAACCACCTTGGGTTGCCATGTGTCAGTCAGTAATTTGTGTAACACTGACCAATAACAGAAAGAAGGCCGCATGCACATACCTGTATGTGTATGTGTAACCCAACCTAATCCTTATTTGCCACATATCTATAGCATACATATCTCTATAGCTCTAGTTTATAGCCAAAATGATAAATAAATGCTCTCATATGATGAAAGTCAAACTAGGACTGTCAGACTATTCAAATACAGGGATTGGACAATGAAACTGAAACACCTGTCATTTTAGTGTGGGAGGTTTCATGGCTAAATTGGACCAGCCTGGTGGCCAATCTTCATTAATTGCACATTGCACCAGTAAGAGCAGAGTGTGAAGGTTCAATTAGCAGGGTAAGAGCACAGTTTTGCTTCAGATTGTGCAATACACACAACATTCAGTCTAAAATAAAATTTTAAAAATGTAGAAAAAGATTTTCAGCTTTATATAAACCAGAAATAACAGGGTCAGAAAAGTTCCATGGAGTCCCGTTTTGATAGGCCATTATTCTGTTTTGATATGTCTCCATATACCAGCTTGATGTAAATATTGTGGGAACATTTGCCAATCTGTTCTTGTATAATTGTATCTAGCTCACATTCATTGACCTGCTTACTTTAAAGGAACTATTTTGTTGTTGCTTCCTCCTCAAAAATTGTGTGTTGTGCTCTTGTTGGCAACAGAACACCGGCCCCTGTAGAATACCCTGGATGGGACTCTGGTCTATCACAATGCTGGGTGGGGGGTCACTGTTGCAGCGAGGGGTCTGATGTATCTGGATTGGTGCATTCAGTGTTGCACAGCCAGGTAGGATAGACATGCAGCGTGCTAACGAGTGTTCCTAAAAGCACGACTGAAGTTAAAAATGAGGGAACAAATTGCACCAGGAGACAAAATACAGACACCATTAGCCAAGCATTTCTGTGTCATTAGATGCGTCTTTTCTTTGCTCAAAAGATGGAAATCTGCATTCTATGTCAAAAATCGGTTGCTGTGATCTAATTTACTTCACCATTTGCAAACTAACTACCATGCAGAATATAAAGATTAGGACAAACCTCGGGTGTTAACTGTCTATCCAGCTTAGGTAGCAGCACAAAAACTCAGCAAATCTTAACAGGATCATTCTGCAAAAAAGTGCTTTAAAACAAAGAAAGCAAAAGATGCCAAGACAAGAACATGGTACCAATTCAAGCAGTTGAGAAAGAGGGATTTAAAAAAATGTCAATCCACTGCCAAAGTATAGTCTAATTACCGGTTTTGACCAAATCAGAAAATATTGAGATATCATTTTCAATATTTTCAATATCACACTTCCTTTCTCCTCTCACACACTGTACTGTATTCACACTGGAAACCTTGGAACTAACGAGCAAACGTGCCCCGAATTACTCACTATCTGTTCCAAGTGTCCTTTATGTGGATGCATTTTAGCACTGATTACTGAGTGAAAATAAAGGCACGAATAAATAAATCGAGCCTGATAGGAGCGTGTCTGATAGTTTGCTTTCTAGAGCGACGTTAACAAGACTTTTATAAAGCAGCTTTACCAAAAAGGTTATTTTACCAAGTGGGTAAGAAATGTGTCCAGACGTTGATGGTCTCGTTGGTGAGCTGGAAGACGCTGACGACGCAGTCAGTAGCAGAGCTGCGAGGGTGACGATACCCTGAGATAATATTCTCTTCCTGAAAAGCCTGCAAACACAAATACATTCATGTAATCACACGCAGGGCTTCAAATAAGCTCACCAGAGGTTGTGGCTCATGCATTCATACCCTTTCACTCTGCTTTCTAATAGTCAGGACTCCCACAGGTCCAGCAAAGAACAAGGTGGTTGACTATATCAGTCCAGCAGTGACAATGTGTTTAAAACTCCAGCAGCACTGCTGCCTGATTCATTCATATCTTCACAACACACTAACATTACCCTTACCATCAGCATCACTGCAGCGCTAAGAATGACCCACCACCCAAATAGTACTGGATCTGTTCTGGTCCTGTGGTGGTCTGTAGAGAAACATATGGACTACAGACTGAACTTTATAAAGTAATAAAGTCATAAAGTTGATAAACCGATCAAATGAGCAAGTGCAGCTTGTTTCTTAGTTTTATTTAATGTCATGAACCAATTTAGAGTGACCAGTCTCATCTAATGCATGTCTTTTGGACTGTGGGAGGAAACCAGAGTACCCAGAGTAAACCTGCATGGACACATGGACACAAACTTCACACAGGCACAGTCCAGGATCAGGATCAAACTAAAGATCTGTGAAGCTACGAGGTGAACCGTTCCAACAACCCTGCTGCCTCTAGTCGGTGTAGAAACAAGGTGGACCTAATAAAGTCTGTGTGTGTGTTTTTAACAATTCTAGATTTAATACTTGTGATTATAAATCCAAGCATTTTGAATGCTTGTTTCCCGCGTGTAACGGTATCTGTTGTATCAGGTCCAAAAGGTCTTTATGGTCTCTGAGCCTGCACTTAACCTAGCCAGGAGCAAGATGTGTGTAAAGTAAATTAATATCAAAATGAAGCCTGGTTGAAAGTCATTTTTGCTCTTGTTATAGACAAACCAGATAAAGTCCAAGCTGACCTTGATCCTGTGTAAAAATGTTTGAACAGAACATTGGCTCACAATGGCTCACTTATTAGATTTGCACACCAGGGCCTATAATGCAGACATTCTCATGCTTGCATTCCTAAGCTTGGTGTAACTGTATGGTTAAACATTTCAGTCAGACTGGATGCTACTGTTAAACTCAGAGAAGAGCCTCTTAAATTCTGTTTTACTGTCACTGTGCAAATCATGCAGAACATTTATGAGTAGATGCTGTGTACGTACTTGCATTTGAACAGGACTTACTTTTGGTACTTGGTGTATTTTTAAGACACGAGGTAGCTTGAGGCTGAGCATGATCGACTGGCTCCACGTTGCTGATTCAAGTTGAGTTCACTCAGTCACTGTATACAGAAACCCATTCAGAACCTGACGAGGGTAACCGCCTGACCACTCTATACACACACACACACACACACACACACACACACACACACACACACACACACACACACACACACACACACACAC
>JAVSBV010033101.1:0-11562 GCA_033117975.1 Parotocinclus spilosoma | reverse complement strand
GCATTTTCAAACCTGATCTCCTTGTAGTGACACAATGAGAGAGTCTGTGTACGTTTTCTAAATCTCTAAAAAAAAAAAAAAAATAAGTTTTTATTATTAGTGGTTAGTTTGGTAAGAATTACACTGGTGGTGTTTAAAAAAATGATCATTTTTATGAAATGAAATTCATCAGTTCATAACACTTAGCATCACTCCACACACATTTATCACAGTGTCCAGAGAAACACTATTCACCATTATTATTTATAAAGTATTATTATATATAAGTTAGAAGTTATTCTGCACATTCACTGCTCCATCACTGCTTGTCTTCTTCTGGGAAATCAGGTGCACAATGTCGTGTTTAGCTTCCTCCACTGATTTTAGATTAACCAAATCCTTCTTGATCAAAAGTATTTTTTGGTTAGCTATAATTTTAACCAAATATTAATAACTTAAAGAAAAGTTTCTCAACTGTACCCTAACGGCTTCAAGGTTGAAATAGCTTTCAGTTCAGAGTAAGGATTAAACAGTTTTATGTTTATTTATTTCCTTTTTACAGGCAATTTCATTTTATAATGAATATTTAGAAATGTAAACTTTGTTCATCAGCTGATTAATTCACTGCATCATGAGTTCCTAGGAAGAAATATTGACAGAAGGTTCCTAAACTGAAAGTTTAGTGACAGGAAGAGCTGAAAAAAGAAAACAAGCTCCAGCAATCCTCCAAACTGGTTTGTTTACATAACATTGTAATGTCTGATAGATCTAGATCTCTAACAAAACAGAATACGAGTCTTAATGCTCTGGCACTGAGCAGTGATAATGTTTTCATATTTAAATTAATAAAGAAACAGAAAATAAGATCAGATTAATACAGGCTCCTTCTCTTACTCTGCTCATTCAGAATGTTTTTTAGTTTTAGACATGTTACTCCAGTTCTAAAACACTGGCTTTTAGTTAGTAAGTTGTTTTTGCCCCAAAATCTATCTGATATATATTATAATAAACCAGGTCTCTTAAATTAATGGACTTAGGTTATGCTAGTCAAGTCTAGAGCTAAAACTAGATCTTGGCTGTACCCTAAATTTAGAAATGTTTAATCAAAATATTTTTTGTCTTTTTTCTATTTTTATGTGTCTGTGATTGAACTCTAAAACTTTTACACTGCTCTTATTTACGTTCAATAAGATAATTTGAATAACAACTCATTCCCATGGCCTTTTTGTGCTGTGTTTATTTTAATATCCTTTATGTTATTTTCCTAATTCTCCCCGCATTTTACCTTTTATAAGTTCTTTTACAAGATAAATACAAGTATTGCTTTCAATTCCGTATCACATTCTACTTTACACTTTCTAGTTTTAATGATGATTTTGCCCAAGTTTTTAACTCTTTTGTGCTTTGTTTTTATTTTGTGTTTTAATGCTTTTATTATTCTTTATGTAAATTAATTTCAATTGTCAGTGACTGTGTGTGTGTGACCGGTGCTATACAGATAAACGTCTTTTCTCATATAACGATACAGTTTATTCTTAAATGAATAATAAGCTAGTGTAACAGGAATTGTAAAATATACTGATACTGATACAGTGTAGGAGAGTTTTATACAGCAGATAAAGATTCACACTCACAATAATAAAGAGCTTGTTTTAAGTGAATATTGCTTTTAAGAGATCTACGTGCTTTAATCTTTACTGTTTATCAGTATTATACAATAATTAACCTGCAGTCTAAGTGAACATACTTTCAGTTCGGTACAAAGTGTGTGAACACGCTGGCTCTATGGCACTGTGTGGGTAAATCATGCCAAACCCGTCTGTGTGCCAGCGCCTGGGTGGAAATTCCCCAACACACCACACACACCCGTAGGCCTTCGCCGATACTCAACACACACCAACATTCTGAACTGCATTTTATATAAGATTTGTGAGCTTTGTGTGTTGTGAGTGGTTTAACGCCATATGATCTCCTATATGAGACGAAATAAATGGAGAAAAACACATTAACTGAATTTCTCTCAAATTCATACACACACAAATATAAACGTATTATCTGTTATTTAGTCTAATAATGAATCTCTGTTTAGCTTCACCCTTAAATCTTGCATGTTAGCAGCTTCTTTAATCCATGCGTTTGATTATATTTACTTCCTAGAGTCCGTTCCCATCTTTCCTGCTTTTGTTTTTTTAACTATTTGCCTCCATTGACCCTGTTTTGTATGTGTTTTGCCCCTTTTCCCCTCTTCTGAGCTGTAACTGCATTTCATATAAGCCTAAATAAAAGGAGTATTTAATTAATATGTTGATTTTTTTCCTGACTTTCTTACACGATGCTGAACATATTACAATTATCCAATGGGATTTTGATTCTAAACGGATTAGCATTAAACATATTGATTATTTTTTACAAACATGTTCAGACATATAGCTCATTTAGGTCAGAGTGTGTGTGTGTGTGTGCACGCTGGTTAAATAATGGCGTCCTATTTTTGCTCTCCTTGTTTGTGTACATGAGGGAAGGTAGAGCATCACAGGTTACTAGGAAGAACTTATTAGAGCAGGTTGTTATGTAAACTGTAACCTGTTTCTTATTCAGTACTGACTGTCTGTATTAACGTTTTTAATAAAAGGTCTGATCTCTATAAACTGCTGAGCGACTGTTCATGGTGCTCTAAAGAGTTTATTTATTAATACTAAGCTAGTGGGGGCAGAAGTTTGGTCAGAAAGCATTCAGAGAAACATTCTGACAGCAGAAATCGTGGATTAGAGCAAAATATAAATCATATTAATCAAATATTTCAATATGTGATAATATACAGTCATTTATTTTATCACAAATATGTTATTATATTATTTTTAAATGATTATTAAGAATTTATTAGAGCATAGTAATATTTTATAATGTTTATAGTACAATTTACATTAAAGTGAATGTTGTTGAATGCAGTCCATGTGGCTAATGTGTTTTTAATTAGATCTTTTTTTATATTAATATTGTTATTAAATAATGAACTGAAGGTTATACACTGCAGGTACAGAATGCATTGAGCTCATATTAAGAGACACGTTTCACTCTGTCTGCTCCATGTTGATGCAGTATGAACTACTCAACTCTTGAAAGAGGTGCTTAAAAGTGTGTGAGTTCTTTAAAAATGTTCTACATTAGAACTGAGAAAATGTAAAGAGAAGCCAATTGAGGCAGCTACATTATACATAGTTGTTTATCAAGGTAAATCTGTATGAGGTAAAAGTATTAAAAGTGCATTTAATCTTCACCAGAATTGCTCAACCAACATAGATCACGCCAAGATCCACTCCAAATTGAAACCCAGGGTAACTTCAAAGCAACTGATATTAATGTTCATAAGACCATCAAGATCTAGGGAAAGGAAAATTCTACTCTCCAGCATACGAGTCTTATTCCATATGTGAAGCATGGTGGTGGTAGTATCATCGTTTGCTGTTTTGCTGCAAGGCCGGCTTACCATAATTGATGGAACAATTAATTCTGAATTATAGCAGAAAATTCTAAACACAATATCAGGACATTTCAAGAAAATTAGTTACGGATTTAAGTTAAGGATTTGGAACGGACAATTGAAAATCCTTACTTTACTCCAACAAACATGTTTTGGAATTACCTAAAGTGAGCAGTTCATGAGAGGAAACCTGTCAGCATCCCAGAGTTGAAGCTGTTTTGTACAGAATGGGGTCACTTACTTTTACCACTCACGGATCAGACATAAATGACCAAGTCCAATTTTTTAAATCTCATTTGTTTACATGGGTTCTCTTGAACTACTTTTTGGATAAAATCTGCAGATTTTACCTCATATGCATGCAGAAATATATAAATCTTAAAGTGTTGACAGAATTTCAAGCACGACTGTACCTGCTTTTTTAACGTTATTTGTTAATTACATACCATGTGACTGTATTGGATTGAATAAAAAAAAATCTTATCTTGTATAATAATTCTATTATTTCAGGATTACAGTGATAAACTACATATACAGTAAATGCTTGAATGTGAGTATAATTTATTTATAGAGTTCTGAGATCTTCTGCATGATCTGAACTGAAGGGTGAGCAGCACGGCAATTCCCCTGACCTGAGATTTTAACAAAAAATGTTTGATTTAAATAAATAAATAAATAAAAAAAGAGATTTGTAAATAAGATGATATGAATGCTGCTTAATGCTGACGCTGATATTAAACATGCATGAGGTCTGGAATATTTTAGCAAATCAAGCAAGTGTTTTAAAATACATTCAAGAACTGTTTTATTAAAATATATCAAATGTATTGGTAGTAAATCCAGCGTTTGCCACACCTCTGGTCATTGTTTACTCAGAACCAGTCACATGATTCCTCTGTCACTCTTGCATAAGCATTTTTTTCTAATCCGTGATTCCCAGTGATTTCCGAGAAACCCAGGGCTCATTGTTTGAAATGTTTAGATCATGGCTCACTGCTGCCTCTAGTGATTTCTGAACCAGTTTATCTGAGCCACTGTATAATTACTGTATATACTTTATTTCTTAGGATTAATCTGTGCATGTGTGTAACCATCCTGCCCTGGATCCCAATCATTATTATTAGATCAATATAAATAAAGAGTTATAGCATATATATCATAATTATAGAGTTAATAGATAAAGATTAGATGGCTTTTAGATGTTCTCATCACTTGTGCAAGTAATATAAACGAAAAAAATATTTCACAGTAATCCAAAGCACAAAAAATTTACTTTTACAGAACTACTATCATATATTCTTCCACAGAAGATTTAAAAACAGCATTAAATTATTTATTAAGAACGGGACAGTTTCTACAGAGTCTGTATCGTCCACAAAATGGCGGATTTTTTCACTCGTCCTATGCTAGCGCAGAAAATGCTAATGCATCACGAGTTACTAGGCAGAAATGAATCGAGAAGGTTTCTGAAGTTACTCCAGCTTTAGGAACCATTTCTGGGTCTGTTATGGCACATCGTGTCTATGTTTTAGTATTAATATCGCTATGAATCATTTCTTATTTATTACTGAGAGGAAAAAAAAGATTGTGGTCAGTTCTGACCATTCAGTGTTGATTTAGCCTGTTGCCTGTTGTACTTAATTTTGAGTGAACCACGTTGAGGGAGGCACGGTGATCTTCCTAAGCCCTTCAGAAAACTGAACCGAGAAAAGCTGAATGACGTTTGTGTCGTGTAGTATAAATTTTATGCACAGCCATTAAAATGTACCAAAACAAATGGCCTAAAGCTATATTATGGGTCCAATTTAAATATAATTTCAGTCTATATGTTTTCAGTAAATAATCAAGACATTCAGAGCAATGGTCAGAGTAATAATGTTTTGCTGGTGCTTAAAATTAAATAATTTAATAAAGTGTGCATTGGGAAATTCAAATAAAGACAAAGATAATGGTGCTAGGAGCTGACTCATGTTTGTGTTAGAGGGAACAAAACACTCACAGTGAGATTGGGATTTAATCTTTAACACAATAATTAAATAAATGACCTGAATAAGTTTTCTGTTCCACCGTTCGGTATAAAACAAATAAAATCCCCCAGAGTTTGGCAGTGTGTGTATCCATTGCCAAACCGTTCTGTTTGGAAAGTCCCTGGAGTTCCAACAACACAAACACTTTCGATATGTTCAGAAGGTGAACAGCGTCCCCTGCTGGTGAACAGTGAACATTCAGCAGTGAGATGTAGATAAGCTTCAGCCATTCACAACTCGATCAACTGTTATACAAAGGTGATCACTAACTTTTACAATCTTTCATCCTTATTAACGTGTGTGTTCAGAATATTTACAGGAGCAAGATAAAGTTTGTAAACCCTATAAGACTGACTACTCATATGTCATGTAAGTTGAAACTAATAACACAATTCACTTTTATTTGACACATTAATTAATTACTTACATTTCCCTGGTACATGTAGTAACATTCAGAACCAAATTTAGCAGACGTACAGAACAGCGAGACGAATTCTGAGCTGGTCAAACCACAGTATCTAAATCAGGTTCTGATCTCAACTCGGACTTATCCTTTCCAAAAGACATTTATTTTCTCTGTTTTCTCCCAGATTTTTCCTGGTCATGGTTGGGACGTCTGTGCTTATCGCTGGACAGGACAGGGTGCAGGTATTGGTGCACATTTTTGTATTGTGGGGCATTAAGGTGATCATTTGAAGAGCAGAGGTTTTCTTTGTAGTTTTCTTTCCATCAACACCATTTTTGTTTCTTTCTTATAGTATTCACAACAAAAGCAGAGACGTTCTAGTCTAGTGATTCGTCATTTCCTATCCTGTCCATTCCTGTTACACCTCCTTCACTACTGCACATTTTACATAAATACTCCCTGTGTGAACTTTGCAGGACGCATAGTACGACTAGAGAACTAGAATATTAAGTTTAGGCAGTATGTAGACTTTGTCTTTACACTGCTGTTGTAAACATTTCCAGCTCTGTGGGTTTTCAAAATCATTCCTGGGTCTTGTTTTTAGGGCAGAACATCAGTATCTAAGCTCATTAGTCTGTCTGTCAGAGTCATTAGGCCAAAGATTATCATGGTTACCCAAACCTGAACCTTAAATGATTAACCAGGGTGTTTAATAAAGCTATGAAATGTAGAGCAGAGTGTGTTATTAAAGATCAGACACTGCATAAGTAACAATACAGGAACACCGGGGTTTCCCAAGGATTCTTAGCTTTTAGTTTCAGCTCAATAAAGGAATTTCAATATGATTATAAGTATTATTATAGATACAGCATGTGTTTTATAAATACATATAGTCTCTGACCCACATGATTTTATAACACTGATTCTGAAAGCACTAACAGAGAGGTGCGTTGTGCGGCGTTGTGTAAGTGATATGTAAAGGTTTGGGCATCCATGGTCAAATGGCATGCTTTACTCATCGTTTACTGGTCAAATGGCATGCTTTATTCATCGTTTACTGGTCAAATGGCATGCTTTACTCATCGTTTACTGGTCAAAGTTGCACAGCCAGTGCAGGGAACCTAAACCTAAATGTGAATTATTTAAGTAATTTGAATGCAAACACTTTAAAATAGATTGTAAAGCATTAAATCTAACTTTTCCAAACAGCCTCTATCCAGATGATCTCAGGTGCTTTTTGCAAAGAAAGGATTTAAAGTTTACAAAAAGATATCATAAATGTTAGAGCATGCAAAACAATAAACATCAACAAGAAATGTACATCACTCACTGTGAGCCTTTAATCCTTTTTAGGAATTTCTCTGAATGTACTGCTGGGTGTAGAGTAAATCTAAAGCACCTAGAGAAACAGACATAAAACTCAAAACAGGTTCATCTGAGGACTTTTGTTGTTCCTGATAAACACATTTACCTGAAAAGTAAAGGTTTGCTGTTTGTGTTCCAACCTTTTCCAGTTTTCTGGGCATTAGAACTACAGAATCAGAGATGCAAAATTAAACTGGAATAAATAATCAGACTGTTTTAAGTCAACGATTATACTGAAGGATCATCACTCTGCAGAGATGCTAATGTAAATATACTTTAACAATAAAGCACACACACACTTTGGCTGGTTAGTAAAGACTTTCAATTATTTACACGATTGATTAGACGGACATTGTACAGATAAAATATGACTACACATGTTTGGAATTCTACAGTGATGAGCCTTTTTTTCATTTCTATAACAAACCACGGTTCATGTAGTGTAAGCAACGTTTTCAGAAGCGCGGAAACGGATCAAGAAGCTGTGTAGCTCGTTTAAAGGAGGACGAAGCATGGCAAAGTTTATGACATCATTAAGTTTTGAGGCTTGACCTCATCACCCGAGCTCTGACTGTAGGTTCTCAGGTTTGCTCTCAGACCTGGAAGAGACCGCGTTCATGCACAAAGCAGGCACAGACCAGTCTGATAATAAACAAAATCCGAAGCCCTTGGGTTCTAATCAGTAGGAAGATAATCCAGCTGGTTATAGAAAACGGGAGTGTTTAAATGTGCACCTAAACAACATAACACGGGTCCTGAATTCAGAAGTCAGGCAGATCAGTGGGGGGAAATCCTGCAGACTTGATTGGATTTCCCCTCCAAGGTACAGTATAAGAATCTGCCCCTGTTAGTTTTTCTTTTTTCTATACATCGTTCAGTATTTATCATCTGATCCTCAATCCCCTCCTGTGTGAAGAAACACACAAAACCCAAAACTCATGCAGTGCATTTCTGCTCTGGATCATTACTGGTATTCATTGATTAGCCGAGGGAAGAGTCCTGTACGCCTGTGTTTGTGATAATATGCCAAGTTTCAAATGCTGCTATTGCTTTTGACCCCCTCTTACATTTGAAGTCTCATCAGGTCTTGAGCAGGATGACCTTCTTCAAAGGTCTGATTCACCTCAGCTGCTTTTAAAATCCTGACATCCACACAGAACGAGTGAATGAGAGAGAAAAGAGAACGAGAATGCCCTTATTTTCTAATTTAGTAACAGTTCCTAAGACCAGATGTTTTGCAGCATCCAGTGACATCATGTTCCGGTCAGGTTCAGTCTGTCCAGCGTTACAGACAGTCTCAGAACAATCTGACTGGTCTTCTCCTTCATATGGCTTGTTTCCAGTGTAACACACTTTAGGACGAGCAGAGGAGTGTGTGTAACGTAAAACGGTTCTGGATTATTGGAGCGCTTTTGGATTGGATGTCAGATTAGGACCGATCAGGTGATTATTTAGATTAGTCAGAATACAAACCAGACCGAACAGCACCTGCATAGGAATCTAAATATCCACCAACCGTCAAGGAAAATAAAGAGGGGGAAAACAAGGATGCTGGTTCGATTACAAACAGAAATCAAGCGTTTGGAAGGTACAGCGGTCCGAGCCCATCGCTGTCGAAAACTGGTCGTGCCTAAAACCGTAAGAGTTTGGTTGTGGATGGAATGACGAGGATTGCCCTGCTCGCTCTCACCAGAAAAATCTGTTGCCTGGTTATAAAACATAGAAATTAAATAAATGACATCCTCTTAACAGACAGGCTCCACTTTACAGGAAAATCGTTCAAACACTATTTTTAACCCCATCTCGTCCATTTACACAACCTCCAGGTTTTTTATTTGCTAACTCAGAGAAATGACCCTCCCAAATCACAACCTGCTAATTAAATATTCCCATTCAGCCCAATCCAGTTTCCACTAAGACGCTAGGCAGCGTGCGTGGTTTTAAATAACGTGCAAAAGTCTCCTAAATGCCTTTCTTCATGTAGTGTGTACGTTATCAGAGAGAGAAATGTGGAAATTTGTTATTCTATCTGTATACTATTTCACACGGGGCCACACTACGATCCCCCGGGCCCCGAGTTATCCAGCCACACGTCAGAAGGCAGAGTTTCACGGGTCGTGTGTTGCATGGCTTTCGTTGCTTCTGTATTGCTTTCGGTTGCAAACATTGTGTGACAGACACGTCCTCGTCTCTGTTCGTAAGCCTGAGAGAGACCTTAGGCCGTTTCTGATCGAGTGTTAGCCATGAAAAGAACACACACGCTACACCAGGAGTCATGTTTTTAAACTGGGATTCAATCCTCCGTGCTCTGCATTTCTGCTGGATTCAGGATCTCATTGGGTTACAGACTTGTGGCCGAAGTCGATACGTCCTGCGGCGCTCGCTTGGCTTCAGACGCTGACCCGAAAAACAGCAGATCTGTTTCAGAGTAACGCAGAACGGGAAGCCTGAGCACACCGAGGTCAAATGTGTGTGTGTGTGTGTGTGTGTGTACTGCACTTTTGTTACTGTCACTCATCTGTGTTTATCCAAAAACATGCTTCATTTCCAAAATATTCCTTCAGCCTGCCTCCAGATGCTTTTTCACTTCCGTTAATGTGTGTGTATGTGTGTGTGTGTGTTTGGATGATGCTCATGACAGCACACGGTGTATCCTAGGAGAGTTCGAAGCCCGTGTTCATGCTGATAGCATAGCGTAGCTTGTCTCTGAGGATGCTCTTCTTGCTGTAGTTGGGAAGCTTGAGCAGGTTGAAGCAGGTGGACGACGTCGGAAGGCGACCGCCCGGCTCCTTCTTACGGATGGTGAAGAAACCTCGCAGCACGCTTCCCAGGGTGTCCCCCGTGTCCTACAAACACAAAAAACACACCCAGAATGAGTCGAGTCACTGATCAGCAAGCAGACAGAACTCCTAGTTACTCATAGTCATTTCTACAAATCTGCAGATTTCTACATTTTCTTAATCCGATGCAAATCTATTACTGGGAAATATGATGCTTTGAGTTCGTAAAGTACTAAAATGTTTCCATGATCTGCTTTAACCAAAAGAACCGTCCCTTTAAAACGTCATGGTCGTTTGCAAATCTCTACAAAACAAAGTAATGTTAGTAACAAGGGCAGCAAAAAATGGAGAAAAAAAAAAAAAAAAAGCATCGATCATAGTAAGACTGCATGAAAAATGTAAATACGATCGAACATGATCTTGAGACGCACATTAAGTGTTTGGTACAATTTCCCACCCTTATTCATAGGAATCATTTAATGCCCTCGTGGCCCTTATAAGGAGTTTAATATACACTAATTAATACACAAACTAATGAGTGCTATATCATTAACACATGATCTGACCTGGTCATCAGAGACTTCCACACAGCGGATGGAGAAGGGGGGTTTGAGGTAGGCGAAACCCAGCAGAGGAGGCCTGGAACAGCTGGTGACGAACTGGAACATCACAAAAAAAGGTTTACCCATAATAAAACTATAAAGCACATTAAGAAATGAATTCAACTTCATACATCCCATTCTGTACAAAGATTTACATAAGGGCAGTGCAATAAAGAGGCTTAATCGAATTCCTCATGAGGGGCAAAACCAGTGCACTGTAGAACTGTCACCTTTAGGAACATGGCCCTCTCGTCGGGGGTGAAGTCGCTGGAGAGGATGTCCCACAGCCAGATGATGACCCTGTGGCTGCTGTGGAAGCCGCCGTAGTACACTGTGTGCTTCCTAATGAAGGAGGAGAAAAAAAAAAAACACAGTCCCCATTTTTCCCTATGAATAAAACTACAATACTATAACAATCACAAAGTCAAAAAGAGACGGACTTGAGGTCGTCCAGGTCGATCTCGGCGTTGTCCCCGGAGATGAGCCGTTGCACCTCGGGCGTGGAGAACATGTGCAGCCACTCGGGATTGATGATGCTCCGGAAGCCGCGGATAAACGCTCCCGTCTGCTCCTTTATCTGCGTGTGCATCCGGAAGTGCGCCATCAGGTGGATGTAGCTGATCCTGGTGAGATGAAGAACGAAAAATATGGGACAACAGGAATGTGATTTTTATTGTTTTCCACACTATTTAGCATTTCTTGTGTAGAGATTTATGTATGATGTGTGTGTGTGCATGACTGACTTGTTTTCATTCGTCACAGGAATGGTCTTTCCACCCGGGATCAGCTCGTGGCAAACTAGCTGTAGAGAGAGAGAGACAGAGAGAGAGAGAGAGAGTGAGACGAACACAGAGAGAGAGAGAGAGAGAGAGAGAGAGAGAGAGAGAGAGAGAGAGAGAGAGAGAGAGAGAGAGAGAGAGAG
>JAVSBV010033080.1:0-11563 GCA_033117975.1 Parotocinclus spilosoma | reverse complement strand
GAATGCCATGGTTCAACAACTGAGACCTCACCTTGCCTAACACACACACACGCACGCACGCGCACGCGCACACACACACACACACACACACACACACACACACACACACACACACACACAAATTTACATATCATAGTACAACCTTTTTAATTATCATTATTGTCATTAGTGGAATTACAAGAAAATGCCAAGTCATTCAGTTGCTCACAAAAACCCAACTGGGTATTAATACCCTGGGTTATATAGCATTCCTTTTGATTATTGGATGGATATCTTTGCACAAAAATGCTATTTGTTTTTGTTATTACTTATTGCCATAAAGATAGTTCACACTTACATACACATATTATATAAATAATAAATATACCCTACAATTAGCTTTATGGCAAGAAGTAATAACAAAATCAAACAGCATTTATGTGCAAAGATATCCATACAAAAATTAAGAAAATATATGCACAAAAAACAAAAATCCCAAAAATCCCATTTTATGATTTTTAAATAATTAATTTGCATGTAATAAGCATTTGATTTACTAGTAAAAACATAACTTCATATTTGGTACAGAAGCCCTTGTTTGCAATTCCAGAGGTATGGCATTATCTGCATTTCTTGAGTTTGCAAACACTGCAGCAGGGATTTTGGCCCACTCCTCCATAAAAATCTTTTTGAAATCTTTTTAGGTTTTGGAGCTGTCACTGGGAAACACATGTTTCAGCTCCCTCCAAAGATTTTCTATAGGGTTCAGATCTGGAGACTGGGTAGACCACTTCAAGACCTTGAAATGTCTGTTACGGAGCCACTCGTTAGTTGCCCTGACTGTGAGTTTTGGGTCATCGTCATGCTGGAAGACCCAGCTATGACCAATCTTCAGTGCTTTTACTGACGAAAGGAGGTTGTTTGCCAAAATCTTGTGATAAATGACCCCATCAATCCTCCCTTCAATACGGTGCAGTTGTCCTGTCTCCCAGAGAGCACACCCAATGTATGAGGTTTTCAACACCATGCTTCAAGGTTGGGACCGGAGTCCTTTGGGTTGTTCTCATCCTTTTTCCTCCAAACATGGCGAGGGGAGTTTATACCAAAAAGCTCTATTTCAGTCACCGGATCACATTACCTTCTCCAATGCATCCTCTGGGGGGTTGGGGGGTCTGCACGTCCTCCCCGTATATCCGGTTTCCTCCCACAGTCCAAAGACGTGTGTTAGATTAACTGGTGTCTCTAAACTGGCCCTTAGTGTGTGACTGTGTGCGTGCAGCCTATGATGGATTGGCACCCCATCTAGGGTTGTTCCTGGCCTTGCACCCAGAGTTGCCGAGTGGGCACTGGCTGGCCCACGACCCCATGTAAATTAAGTGGATGATAATGGATGGATAGACATTGTGATTTTTTTTTCTGTCTCTCACAGTTGAACTGTACCTACGATAAAAAATTACAGACCTCTCCATTCTGTGTATGTGGGAAAACTTATGAATGTCCAGTTGCATACTATACATAATAAATCGAATTGTATGATCTGACCAATAACACTAATAAATGCTAACTCACTGTGTCTGCGTATGAGTGTGCCCAGTGTAGATGCCGCAGCCTCAAAGACCCCGAAACTTGGGGAGTGAAGCAGCACCGTGATGACCTGAATATATAAAGGAGGTCTAACACACAGAAACAGAAAGACTTAGTACTAAATCTAAAGTGTGAGAAATTAAATGCTGCATTTCTTTACTTTGTAAGCTTAAAAATCAAAACAAACCTTTCTGTGGATTCTACATATATATGATTACGTGCACTGCCATGGAGAAGCAAGCTGTTCAGGGCCCAACAAGCAGCTTCCTGATAAGATAGGGAATCAGAAGAATTGAAAATAATTTTATGCAATACATATTGAAAAAACAGTTGGCACAATGTTGCAAACAATTAATGCCATGGGACGTTTGCACTTCTTACCTGAACTTTTGGGTTATCAGCGTGTCTCTCTAAAGCTGTGCAGCAAGCTTCTCTCCAAACCAGACTTTCCTCTTCTGTTTTTCCCTCTTCAGCTCCTTTCATAATCTCATCCTCGTTGCACTCCTCCTCTAGGCCTCTATTTTCTAAGATTGTCTTTGCTGACAGAGGTCAAATGAAGCTTAGCATGCATATTAAGCACGATCTTAATATGTATTTTAAGTATATAACTTTTATTAGAAACATTTCACAATTCTATTGGGCTGCACATGACTATGTAACCATTGCAATATATAGGTTTACAGCATGTGTTAAGATGTTACTCACTGAGTGCAGCCAGACATGAAAGAGCAGCAGACTGAATTGTGGTATTATCAGGGTAGGAGATAGATGCTTTTGCAGCCACTCTGTGCACACCATTGAGCACCAGGATACTAAAGTAGCTCTCTGCAACACAGAAAAAGAGCTTATTTCTTCATGGAAACAAAATATTACTTGATTTAAAGAACCAGTAAAAAAGCTTTGAACATTTTTATTCTGCATAAAGGGTCATCTCATGTAATGCATAATGCATGCACTAACAAATGGTGAGTAACTGTATTGGGGCCATCACTGGCCAGCAATGCTGGATCAGTATTGGACTGGATTTAATCATTACTCAATATATTGTGTTTGTTGTTAAGCTGTCTGTCTACATGGGTAATACAGACGAACATGACACAGACTATGCACATTAATATAAGATTTTCCAGGATAGAATCAACTGCATTGTTGGAACAGTTACTGAAGAAATAATACATTTACCAATAGCGATAAAATCTTTCAAAATTTAAAAGTGCTAACTACTTCCTGAAAACTTTAAAATGTTAAAAAAAACTATTTTCAAACACAAATACATTTTTTTTGGACCAATGATTCAAAGCTACAGAAAAACTTCTACAATCTTACAATCACTAGATGTTGGCACGTGCAATTTACCCTGAGAAGAACTACACTAAATGCTGTAAATGCTGATTTTATTTCACTCAGAAACATGAGTAACATAACTAATATGCATAGTGCATCCCTAACATACTGAATGTTCAGAATAATTACGTGCACATATGCAGTTTAAATACAAGAACTCTGATTTCAGGTGTCATTGTTGTGTACAGCTTTTTATTTACATTGTTAAAGTTTTAAGTACTGTAATACTCAAATCTGCCACCTGAACCACCTACTAAATCTATAAAAGTTGGGGGGGGGGGTCTATAGTTCATAATTTGACGTAACGCTTCAATGGGTAGCTTTCCAATTATTAGTGTTATATGTATGCATGAACCAAGTGTTGACTTTTGCCAACCTGAAGTAAATTTCTGCAGCAAGCAACATCCAGCCTCCTGCACTGCTTCTGACTGAGAGCATGCCTCTAGTGCCTGACACACCAAGCTGTAGCACTTTTCAGTTTTGGACATCAGAATCTCCACATTGCTTGCTAGGATTCAAAGAAACATAAATAGGCATGGGAATTTTTATGTTTTACCTGTCAGATTTTAATGTGGCTAAGCAGGAAGTTCATCAGCACAATCCATAACATGATATAGGCATCAAAGGTTGTGAATAGAGGTTTGAATTTAGCATCTTTTCATGATTGCTTAGCTGCAATACAAACTGATTTTTATAAGGACACTATATAAAGTAATTTCATTTATAATAAACATGCTAAACATGAATACAGATGTTGATAAATTAAACTAAATTGCATATGAGAACAGGAAGAAAAGGATGACTTACTAGGTCTAGCCAATGGAATGAGTGCCTGCAATGCAGACAGCACTGAATTCTCACGGTTTTTAAAATTACAGAGCACGCTCAGCAACACTATATGATCCCTTTTCTCAACAAACTCTATCAGGTGTTCATCAGTAACTGTGGAGGGACAGACAACACATTACCACTTAAAATCAGCAACAACCATTAACATTTTAAGAGCAACGAGTTGCGACAGAATAAAAAATGTGTCAGGCATTATAATAAAGGCCACATGACACTCGGGACATAATACACTGTTAAATGATTAACTAGCACTATGTTTGACTAAGAGAATGACAGAACTTTCTCACCTTTCTCAAGTAGCTGGTGGAGAGCTGAGCAGCCCTGAAGCTGTAGTTCGTCACTATAAGGGAAGGCCTTCATGGCCTCCACCACCATCTCAAACACATCCACCTCCTCCTCTAGAACCATTAATGCAAATTCATCTGCCATACATACATATGCAAAAAATGAATTACCAATTAAAACAATATTCTATTATTTAATAATAATACAGTAGAAGAAGGACAAAACACAAGCATGGCGTTTTTAATTTAAGCTTTTTCTCCTCCTTGGTTCAAAGTAAATGGACACACATGGTTTGTGGAGTGTAGGGTGTTAAATCAATGAGTTATGTTTTCTCTGGATGGTAGAAACAATGCTTTAAACACATAAATGATTCAGCTAAGCAAAACAATATAACAGATGTGTGCAGTCTGTAAAGTTATGTGACACCCAAAGCATACACAGGAAAAGTCTTAGGCTACCACTGAATTTGTTTTTTTTAGCAAGCAATTAGTTTTTTTATGGTATAATGATCATGTATAATTCTTTCTCAATCTCTTTATTAAGACATAAGCAGAAAATACAGAAAATATATATGCAAAATAAATAAAGAACATAACAAAATTACTTCTGGAGGCAAAAGAAAGTATTTAGTGTCACCTTGCTGAAAATGTGGGTTATTTTCGGCTGCTACTCTTCCAAAAAGACCATTCCTGTTGAGACGGGCCAACTTGGCATGCCCATAATGCTGCCAGATGCTGCTATTGGTCAAATGTTCTAAAGTTCTACTTTATTTATAACGGTTTCCACAATAAAGCATTGTCTCAAAGCAGCGTTACAATTTTAGATTTTAGTTGTTTATACTGCATATACAATATCTCTATTTTCTGGTTGTAATCTAATGAAGAGACTGTGAAATAATTATATTTGATCATTACACCATTGCTGAAACTGAAGTCGTGCAATGCAAGCTGAAAGACAACATCCCTCCAGATATACTGGTTTCTTTCCTGTGGACTCTGATCTTCATTTATTTAATTATTCTTTAATTAATTTTATGCTTGCATGGCTATACACATGGCATGCTCAGTTTTTGGTTATATATATTTTTAAATTATATTTAGAGAGGGGTTTTCCTTTCAATTTCCAGTCTCTACATCTAGTTTGTAGTAACCGTTGTGATGCAAAAAGTGTAAAATTTTTGTGGTGGGGTTTTTAAAACAAGCAAATGCAAAGTGTCATTTAAATTGCTGAAATCTAGGAATTGACAATTACAAACAAATGAAACAAATTAACAAATGACCAGACAAAACAAAATATCTAAGGTCCATACTATCTGCAACAAAATAAAAGTCAAAGTAAATGAAAGACACTGCATTTTGTTTTAATGTTTTTCCATTCGGTCCAAAATTTTTCTGAGTTGGATTATATATGCCCTATTCCATATATGGTCAGCGCTGATCCTGATGGAGCTGAGGGGATATTATTATAACTGAGTTGGTATTATTGCCACTGTATGTACAAGTTAGATAAACCAAAAAAAAGAATAGAAACTGAATGTTAAGTTTATGCAAATTATATAAAGACAAATTATTTGCCAGGACTTGTAATATCCTTTGTAGCATATAGAGCTTGCAAGGTCAGGGGTGCTGTTAGTCATATATTAAGGTGACTTGATTTTGTGGTTGAGGCATTTGAAAATACACAATGCTACAATTGTAATTGTGTATTCTAACTATCATAAAATAAATAACATGATATAACAAGCAGAGCTATGTTTTAAAAACATGCTACAGTAGCAACAAACCGACAGCAGCAAATGTTACAACATCACTGTGTATTTCATTCATATTTTGATGGCACTATAAACATTTGTTGCGTCAATGAAACCACTGTAGGTAAAGTATTCTTAACCTTTGTTGACATGATACATGGTTTTTAAAAAACAACACATTAAGAGCAGGTTATGTAAGCATGTAAACACTCAGCCTTTGTACAAAAACAACTGTTTGGTAGCTAAGCTAACGAAATCACAAGGCGCCCACTCACTGTTTACGGTCAGTAAAGTTCACTGAGGGCATTTCAAAACTCTGATTTAAATCAGACTCTCATAAGGTTAATGTAAAGTTTCAAACTCCAACAAGTCAGATTTGACAAGAGTCAGAGAGGGCTTACCTGATTTCAAGAGCAAGGCAAGTGCTCGCAGTGCTACTGTGATCACTTGGAGGTCATATTGGTGTAAGCTCAGCACTTTTAGAATCTGCCTGTCAACACAAAGAGGTATGAGTCCACCCAATATATTTACAGCACTTAGCCCTTTTAAAGACTCACCAAGTGATAAAATCTTGCAATTTACAGTCCAGGAAAAGAAGGTTTAAGGGTCCTGCTTAAGATCTCATCAGTTGCAGTTTGGCAGTTTTTGGACCTGAACCATGAACTTTTGTTTAATAACCCAATGCCTACACGGTTGTATTACCACAATTGCAAGCTGACCTTACACGGAAAATACACAGGAAAACTAAACCTATCCCATCCTTCAGCCATGTGGAGAACAATTTCAAGGAAAACATCAGCATTTCTCAACCTAATTCCGGTACACCACATCTGACGTGGGAACGATTATCTCAGATTATTTCAACACGCTCTTTATAGAAGCCTGATAAAACTTAACAACACTGTAGAATGCTTCAGAGACAAATATGTGATACCAAAATCACACATATACAATACTATACTTGGGGCAGTAATAAACTGTAGATGAACAACTATTGTACGAAAAATTACAGAAATATTCAAATAAGAGGAACCTCATATGACTAACACCAAATTGTATATTTGTCAACATATTTATATAATTACCATAAACAGGTATGCGCCATTTATAACCAAGCAACGTTTGTAAACTTTTACAACTGAGGTCTGAACATTATACCAAATGATAATAGGAAATTTAAAAAAATCTCCAGATATTGGAGCTGTAAACAGTTTGTCATTTCAACAGACGATCAACGTTGTGGATCCATGAGCCAAAGTGGAGTGCAAATTAAAGAGCAGAAGCTCACCATGCATGTGCGTGTACCTTACTGGGTGTGTGCTCACTTGCTTCTTAGCTCACGTTTGGACTAGAGACTGTTTTAAGTTGGTTAAGATGTTGTTGCGAAGTGTATGTGCCTGTCCTCATGTAAGTAGTACTCTTTTGTTTGCCCCCCTGCTACATGAACATTTTCTCTTACCTATAACTATATAAACTGGTTAACATTCAATCGCCAAGTCTCTGTTTCATCTGGCTGATCTCTCATGCTTCCATCAAACAAAAGTGTCTAGTCCATCATACCATTTCCTTAAAAGTTGCAGCTTAAACAGGGTTGTAATGGTATATTACTGTATTTTCTACAATTGTTGTGAATTTTACATAAATTAAAACCTTGGTGGCATTAGAGATGTTGTGTAGATGGCAGTCTTCCGTTCATGTTTTCAGTGGTAACACCGACGTATTTCGTTATTATTTTCTTTTGATAATACCGTTTACATTTACATTACTGTAGCCTAAAAAGACTACGTAACTATGGTAATGTCCTGGTCAAGGTCCTGTTTCACTGAACATAAAACGCTTAAAGTTTGTATTTTTTTTACCCTATGTGCATTGAAAACCTGTTTGTAGCTATTACAAACATGCCACACATCCACTATGGGTTGAGACAATGTCTGTGTTCATTTAAGATGACATGATAAAGTTAAGAAAGGTAAGACTGATTCTGTCAGTAGCACTACATTACAAAGAAACATGTCACTTACTGGTGCACCCCTAGAACCTCCCAGCCTTTCCCAGCTTGGAGGGGATTCACCAGCTTGTTCAGGGTACTAGGACAGATCTCAATCAGACGACAGAGCAGTGACCATCCAACCTGAGTCATAGTGACCATGGTTAATCTTGTAAACACATTTCTTCTGCTACTTTTGACACCGGGTATGCCAATCAAAAATATTTCTTTACACATTATTGCATTATATTTTATATTTATAGTGTTGCTTTTGGAATAAAAAGCCGTTTTAGAGATCAAATTCACTCACATGCAGTAGTTTGCTGTTGCTGTAAGATGTGAGAACCAGCATGAGTAACTCATGGACGTTTTTGCCTTTAAACAGCTCTTCTGTTGGAATGACAGAGAAGATACATTCAGGTAATTAAATATCTCTCAAACGACATAAGACATAGCTGTCGGTTAAACGTGCCTAGCAAAGCCAGTATCAACTCAACTTCTAAATCACAATTTGACTTGTACTTACCGCACTCATCTGTATAAGCAAGGAACAGCAGATCCTGGACGATCTGAGCCACGCTGCCTAACTGATTTCCATCTTCTAAGTTATTCTTCAGTCGCACAAGCAGCTTTTTTAGGTTTTCTTCCAAAACCTCCTTGTTGACCATGATGGTGTGTTCCTGACTTTACACGTGCATTACACCGACTTTTAACAGGGCACTTTGTCTGATAAAGGATGTTCTACAACACGAGTGCTGTCCAGCAAATAGATATCTAATTCAGCCAATAGTCCGTGAACTGATCTACATATTCATATGGTAAAAGTTCCCCATTTTGAAAGCTTCCCGATTATTTTGGAACTCCCTCCGAGAGCAGCAGCAGCAGGCATGAACTGTGGCGTCGACACACAAGTCATATGACTTCTCTCAAACAGGAAATGTGAAAGATCCAGTCAGGCTGTGCGCACAGCTTATTTTAGATTATAGGTAAGTTGCCAAGATGTAAAAGATTTAAAACGTGTTTATTTAGCATTTCAGCAGAAAAAAAAATCTAATTTTAAAGAGAAATATCAAAGCAAATATGCAGCACGTTTAGTTTCTATTTTGACATAGACGTGTGTTTCTGCATAACAGGCGATTATTTCTAGGCCTAAATAAAATACAATAATTTGTAGATCACTTTAGAAATGTTTTAAGACCTGAATCAATGCGAATGTTGACTCGATTCTAAAATTAACCGATTCACCGATTCAAAGGTTAGGATTTAAGATTCGGTTCGGCTCGAGCTCGTGCGTAGATGACGTAGAAGCAGTACATCAAACAAACATATTGTGTTGCCATAGTTACACATATTCTATATTTAATATACAAATAAGTTTTTGTTTTCCTCAGCTTTAATCACAACTTTTGTGTGTATATATATATGAGTCGATTCCTGGTGTGAGCTATAGGAAATCATTCTTGGATTTCATGTCAATGTTCTTCACATGTGAATTACCAAATTAGCTATATTTTATTTACAAATGTTTATGGGTCCAGGCATGTTCTTGGATTAGTAATTAGGCATGTTGCCTTTACAGGACTTCAGTCTTAGTGCAGCTTTAAATCGGACCTGTTTGAGGTAAGCAAGTTTAGATGGTGGATTTATACTGCTCACTCAAATTTAAACATTTATTTAGAATAATCCCAGTGATATATATATATCCTAGATGTATTCTTTGTATCCTAGATGTATTCTGTATTCAGTTAGATGTATTCTCTGAAGTTTCCTTTAGTTACTCTATTCCTTTTATCATACACAATGTGGTGCTATAGAAGTGACAACAAACCCATCAAACCCCTGTCTAAAAGTGACAATACTTCAGTTTCTTCTGTGGCTTTTGACTCACCTTGTACATGCAAGTGAGATAGCAAGGGAGCCATAAAGTGTGGGCTGAGCCGTCAGAATCCTGCCTGGCCTTTTTTTTTTGCATTTTAAGTCACTGTTGCTGAATAACTCTTATGCCTCCTTTACATTTAGTTTGAGGTAATTTGCTAATTAACAGGGAAGTCAATAAGGAATAATGCCTTAGTAAAAATTGCACTATATAAAAACACTTTTCTTCTAATAAATAAAATAATTATAAAAATAAATACAACTACAAAAACAATTCTGTCTGTTTAAATCCAGTGATGTGAAATCACTATCTTCAGACCATATAAACACAAGGTGGGTTTGAATTAAACTTGTTCTCTATGAACAATAACATTTAAATGAGTTTGTGGAAACTTTCCATTTCCAAAGCCTGTATGTTTGTGGATAACTACCTCGTGAAACTGTTTACAAGTGTTTGCGGAGCTCTCAAGGCAAACAAAAAAACTGCTTACAACTGTTTGCGAACGTTTCCCTATGTTCTGTGAATTTGAACACACCTGTAGCCTTGATGATAAATGCAATGTTTAAAACTGTAAATGTTATTTGGAATATGAACAGGTTCATTGTGAAAAATAGATACTTCTCTGTTCCAAATCCGGTTAAAGAGAGATAACTTGTATTTCAAAAGTGAATAATAGGGAGGGGTGCTCCCATGCCAGCTTAGGTTAGATTTACATACAGTTCAACTGAAACCTTTTTGGAGTTAAGTGTGAAATGAAATTAGCAAACCTCCTGAACAGCAAAGGCAATATATTTACATACACCCAGACTACACATTTCATTAAGATTTATTTTAGTAAATCAGATTTCTTGTAAGATTACATACCATTTGGTCTCTAAACAGTCTGAAAGATCTCAGAAGTTGATATGGATTATGTGAGCAAACATCATGATTATAACATTGATTTGGAGTGCCCACCTTCAGAATAAAATACAATTACTGCTTATTACTTCTTAGCCTGCATGCATTTTTAAGATGGCGGTTCAGCTGTGAAACAGCAGGTCCTAAAACAGGTTAAGTACAAATCCTAGTTGTGGCTTGCAATATGAATGTAGGGTGGTGCAGAAGCCTGCAATAGACTGCGCACTGGACTGTCACTGTCGCCAAAGCATTATCTCTGTCATATGCATGTCTTAACATGGATCAACTGACCCGGAGGTTCCGTGCTGTGCTGCGGTGTGTGGTGGAAAAAACAGTAAGCAATTTCACTTGCAACGGCAGTTTTATTAAGCTTTGTTCTCCCCCCTCCAAAAAACAAATTAAAGAAAAACTGAATAAACAAAGACAATGTGGGTATAAACATACAGATATGCAGGACAATTTAGTGAAATACTGCTACCACCAACTACTGATAAAGTTTTTGTCCAACCTCACTGACCACAGTCTCTCGTAGGAGTGGCACGATACACATAGTAATATTCATTATTTTCAATACGGGGGTTTCGATACGATACGAGCTGTGAATCGAATACATTAAGATTTTTTTTTTATTATTTGCTGCACCGTTTCTAAACCTGCGCTACAGAGTTGCAGCTATCAGCAGAGCGGAAGAGAGCTCTGAGGCGTACTGTAGTTTCATACAACATCTAGTGACAGGGTATATAACAGGTATGTTACTATGACGACAACCAAGCAATGTTTCGTGCTACTGGGGGAAAAATGTCATTCTATTGTTTTGGTTAACCTGCTGGACGATTAGCTGACTGTGAAATGGCTAGCGGAGAGAGCAAGATTGAGCTGGAACAACCTAAATCACCCTCACATCTCCTGTGTGGGAATATTTTGGTTTCCCTGTCAGTTACAACAATGACAGGCAAAGAATGGTGGACAAAACGGTAACTGTGTGTAAACTTTGCTCAACGCGAGTATC
>JAVSBV010033070.1:0-11564 GCA_033117975.1 Parotocinclus spilosoma | reverse complement strand
AATAATGAAAAGGTGTAGTCTAAAGAGTCTGCATGTGATGTAGGAAGGGTCGAATCTGAATGATTAGTTTAAGCTCATGCTTTCTGTCCTAGGCAACCACTACAAATACCCAAATACATGTGCAGAAGTACTGAAAGCTCAGAGTTACTATGTAATATGTAAATGACCAATACAGCATTTCATTTAGTGAGCACAGAATCAAGGCTCAATTGACAATAAAGCAATATTTATTTTGCAGTGCTCTAATTTATCATACTAGTATGTAGAAGTATGGGTTGATCACCCTTATTGCATGTTTGTGCTTTAGTGCTTTGTCTGTTCTGCCTCCTTAAAAACTGCTGACAGCTTTAATATCTGTTTTACATGAAGATGTTATCAGGCATTAGTTGTGCCTGTGCAAATCATGAAGCATTGATAGGTTAAAGAGACAGAAAGGCAACAAATATTTCCTTACACATATATGCAGATGTAATTATTGTATTTTATACTAAAGTATTTAAAATACTCTACAAGATTATTTATACAGATTTGTAATAAACAGATACTTAATGACCATTTCCACATGTTGGTAAATAGTTATTAAATGTACCCAGTAGTTGGTGAAATTATGCTGAACTATGCCAAATAGACTTAATCGTCTATTATCTTGTTTATGTTTTCACCAGCATATCGTACTTGAATAACATCACAACCCCAAATGATTAAATGTTGGGCAGTATGGAAAATAGAAATTCATAAAATGCAGTATGTATTGAATGGAATTTTATTTCATTGCACAGAGTATGAGCCAACAATCATGTTTTTTTAGGGATGTCCATGCATCCGTGCAATACAATATGCTGGACATGTTACAAAGAAGAGGGTACAGATACTGGACTGGCCTGTCTGCAGACCTGATCTGTCCCCAATAGAGAATTTGTGGAGAATTTGTGTATGCCTTAAGATGTGTTTGGTGGAAGAAAAGAAAATTATGCCTGAAACAATTGCTTGGTATTGTTGCCAATTGTATTTTAAGTGTTGTGAAAAAGAAAGAATAAAAACATTAGAAAATAGCCAATTATTTACCATCCCAAATTTGTTTGGAATGTGATGCAGACCTGAAATACAGAACTGTACTGATTTGGGGTTGTAGATAAAGTAAATGGACTTTTATAGAGTTTTCTGTATTTTTTAAATTAAGAATGATTTATCTCTTTTATCTTAAATAATAATAATAATAATAATAATAATAATAATAATAATAATAATAATAATATTGAACTTCTATAATTGTATTATGAGGTTAAGCTACATATTTAGTAACATATCAAATACACAGAACTTGAAATGTTCAACTAAACTGGACAAAAAAAAAATTTGTTGACAAATGACCAAAGTGATTGGTGTTCTTACGATATACTATTAGTCATCTTTCAAAACAAAGTAATTATATTATACTATATTATATTTTAATTACAATTATAATATACTATCACCTACTTTGCTAATGACAATCTGATATTCCAACATTATGCATAGAAGGCAGCAGTTGCTTATATTCCCCTTCATATTTTTATGAAAATTATTAAGAATTTTATTGCAGAAAGCATAATGTGTGTTATTTAGTGTTATGAAGCACACTAAAAATAGTATAACATAAAACAGTATTTTAAACAGTAAATTAAATTCTCACACAGAATTTAATCATTACATGAAATCATGTGTAATGTTGGTGCTCTACGTGGTTGGTGTCATATCCACCTGACCCAGACCCCACCACTTGGAACATTGATGCTTGTGAACTTATCATGAGGAAATCAGGAACCATTAAACACATATGCAGAACATGTATACAGAACAATATGAAGTTCTTAAGACCTATTAGACACACAACTGAAATAAAGTTATCATAAACCATAACCATGAGCCAGGAACCAAAACACAACTCTATATTTGACAAACATCACCATACCAGAGGAAGGTTGAATCAGAGTGGCTGAGTGGCTACTAACTTCATTAGTATATAGCAATAACAAAGATATTTAACTGTATTCGTAATCACAGTGATCACATAATGAGATTATATAGCTTGATACATCGTGTGAGAAGACATACAGAAAACAGTGTTGCAAAGAATGAGAAATATACTAAATTGTTTTAATTACCAAATAAGTTGCAGACTTACACTTGTATATTTAAAGTGATGGCAATATATTTCAAGTAGGCTAAACATTAATGTAAACATATGGTGTAAGAACAGTATGTTTTAGTACTGTGTATGCATACTTCTTTAAGTTTAAGCATATGACTTAATTGAAATTGAAGTAAACTAAACCGGACTTGTACTGTATACCATTTTATTCTTTTTGCAAAGGAAACAAAGCTTATTTGTGAACCACATAACTTCTGAAGTTTCTGATCCATCTTATACAACCAACTTACCAGACATTTACATAATAGATTCCACCTTCATTTAGTGATTCAATTTTTACTCAGGTTCAATGACATTTTGTAATGGAGCATCCTGAAGACACGCAATTCAAGAGGACGGTGGAACATGGAAAACCATAGGGCTCATAATTGTTCTGCACTATTCTGTGAGACACATGTTCCAATAGTAACATGATTCTAATCAGATGATGTTGTCTGTGCAGACAGTATAATCCATGAGGAGATCTGTAGTTAGCTGTAGCCCACTAGCTAAAGTATTCATGGTAATGAGAGTGGTGAGCTATCGATAAGCAGGGTTCCTCCCCACCTCCACATGAATCACACTGACAGTCTGGACCACCTCTCAGCGGATGTTTTATATTCTGTTCTGTTATACATAATGCAATTTACATTGTATTTAAAGTGCAATAATTTGATAAAACTAATAGAGGTTTATGGTTTTTTTAGGTGTTAATCTATTTTAGTCAGAAGACATGGAGTCTTCCATAATTATTGACAAAGATGGGTGAAAAAAAGGTTTATTAACCTAACTTCATCGTAAAGCATGAGAAAAATCGAAACTACATTTATTTATGGAAGTAAGTTCTATTGAAAAATATCTTAACAAATTCTTTTAAATTTATGAGTTTAAAAATAAAATAAATTATTTTTTTGACAAAACCAAGGATCAAAAATACTCACTTATATTACTTTTATATACCTGAGTGTTTAAATTCTCTTTCAAAGTCTTCTATGGCCTTTTGTTTCAATGGGCTTCAAATATGAATGGTGAAAATTAGTCTTATATAAGTGAGGAAAAATGATAGAGTATGTGTACGAAATGAGACAAAATCTCCAAATTACGATTGAAAAGGGTCCTATACACTGTCAGTTCTATAGTTCACAAAGTCACTGTAGTCATGTTCACGTTACATATTCCCCAGGTTTACAGAGTACAGCAGTTAAAGTGTATACCTGTGTGTGCTTGTGTGTAAGAGAAAGAGAGAGAGCCCATGTGGATGGGTAGTAAATACAAATTTGCATGAAACTGCAAGGGGATTCAAATAGCAGGATGGGCTTGCGATATTGGATGCCATATGGTTGGTGGCTGCGCATTACATCAGTGACAACAGTGACAATCAATAACCAGCGATCAATATGTTCCATGAGTAACAGATGTGTAAGAGTCCTGACACAGTAATCTAAATATCATTGTTTTCTTTTCACTGCTCCAGTAGGGATGTTTGGTATTTCTTATATTTACACTCACAATTCCCCTTAAAAATATACTTTCTTGTTTCTACACTCATTATTGTCCATTTACACAGTATTTTTTATTATTAAGTATTAATTTAATAAATACCAAGAACAAAAAAAACATGCACAAAACCAAACATACAATAATTTCACACAGTTACAAAGTCAGTTAAGTACACAAGTATTTAACCATAAAAAACGTATCATATAAACAATACCCTTGACATAAATAGAGTAAATAAATGTCTTGTTTTTTCCATTTAGTGTAAATCTTTTGTTTCGTGTGTTTATGTGTGACAGCAGATAGAGAAGCAGAAGGCACAATTATTTCTTCCGGTGTTCAGGGAACAGCCATTTCCATTTGTCACCCTGCAGAAAGCAATGTTAAATATTACACAGTGCTTAAGCTAATGATTATCCTAACCATCATGCAAATGTAATGCTGTAAATACTAAAAGGTGAGCATGTCACAGTTTTAAACACTGTTTATTGTGTGCTGAATTATGCTTATTGCACTGTAAAAACAGTATATTGTCAATGTCCATAAAAATCATAAGTCTGTGTAAGTACGCATATGCATGTGTGTCAGTCCTATGTGAATATTTTAGTCATTCACTTACCTTCATGCCCCATGCAGAATCACCTGGCCTTGTTTTAACATCTTCTAGTGTCTCATAAGTGTTTCCATGTGCAGCACTTGCATTTACATGTCTTGGTTCAGGAATCTGTTCATAAGTATTCTCCATGTGAAATTGGGTTTGTGCAGGCTCAAAAGGAACTTCAGCATAAGTAACACAAGTATTGTGTGGCTTCTTCATGTCTCTTGGATTGGCAGGTTGGCCAGCCAGCTGATAAACGGACTCATGACCGAGCTTATCCAGACTGTGACATGGTGTTACTGGGTTGCTGAGATTCTTGGATTTCACATTCTGAATGTTAGGGGACAGCTGAAGTGGACTCGGTGAAGGTGTGCTTAGCCTGTACGATCGCTCTTCCCTTGAGGAATCATCCAGTACTGGTAGAGATTTACTCCTGTAGTTAGACAGGCTAAGTTCTGAATAAACAGTCCCTGTACTGGGATCAGGCCTGCCATTGTCTCTGAGTTTCTGTGGGCCAGAGTATGGTGCTGCTTCAGTGTTGCTGCTTTCAATAGGGTATTTTGGACTGTCTTTAGGCCTAAGCTTTTCCAACTGGGCATACAGTATCTTTCTCTCAAAACTGCATTGTTCCTCCAGGGAGCTTGTCTTTAGTGGGAAATCTTTTACTTGTCCTCTTTTTGGAACTGGAGGGACTCCCTGTACCTATGCAAGGAAATCATGATCATAAATGAAATATCTTGTACTTAATATATTAGGTTATATACATAAACAGTAGCGCGCTCTCATGTTAATATATTTTTTATAGATTGTATGTACATTAATATAACTAATTAGTTATAGTACTATATTTAATATTTTATTTATAGGCAGTACAATTTGTCGATGATCCACAATTATTGTTTTTTGTGAAATGTTGAATCACTTATATATACATATCAATGCAACGTTTTTTTACTAAATGTATAGTATATAAGATACACTACCAGTCAAAACATATTGATTTTCCAAATATTAACACCCTTTTGACAAGCAGATGCATGCAGAATGAAGCAGAAATATTTAAAAAAAAGTATATATAATTTTAGATATAAAGACCTAGATGATGTGCACGGCTTGTTGTGCTAAAACCTTTCTATAAGTATTTTATCTTTAGGTTTAATTAAACCCTTTGAACACATATGCCTATCATAATTAGAGTCCCCTTATGATCTAAGAGCTCACATATATATACATTCTTAATAGGTCCTGGAATTGTATACATTTTTGTTTGATCAAATGTACTATTAGTGATTTAGCTCTGCTGTATAAGCAACTTTTTGCTAGTAGTGTACATAAAAAGTAACTGCAGTGTAGTTGAGTAGTAATGTGGTGGTAATGACTTATGACACACTTAAAACCTTTTAGTCCTTCATAATGAGCAATATTTGTGACATACCGGGGTATTTCTTGTAATCCTGGGTGGCATAGCTGGAAAGTGATGAGACTGAAGGGACTGTTCTGCTCGCTTGTCCCAAATCTTTTTTATTGCCTCTACACTTACTCCTGGGGTCCTCTTTGGCTCGCAATGCACCACATCATATAGATCACTTGTAGATGCCTATAAAAGAGACACAGAGATAAGTGACATTTTTGGAATTGTATACCACAGCTTTCACCATGATTAAAATGTAAAGCTCACAAAAAGTGAAATATCTTCTAACATTTGTGAGCAGTGTATATGTACATGAAAACCTTCAGGTAGTAAGGACACAGTAATATGTTAAAAAAGGTCTTATAGAAGATGTCTAGGCTTATGATTTAAACTGGGCTATATAATGCCGTGGTGAGTGAGATGCTGTACCTTAAAACAAGACACTGTTAGATATTCTCCAAATGGCTCAATTGGACTTGTTTTGTAATACTCAACCAGGCTGGTGAGTGTATCATGCATTTCTGTGTCTCCTGTCACCATAAAATGCCCTTCCTTATTCTGGTTGATAACAAAGTGCCTACACCGATCCCGTCCTCTGAAAACAGTCATTGTTTGAAATGTAAATATGTTTGTCGTTCCAAAACAATATATGGGTTTTACAAAACTCAGTGTAAACAGTGTAAAATGAGACAAATGAAATTAAATGCATTTTGACAGTTAATTGTTTTTATTTGAAAAGTTTCCCTAAATGTGAGAATGTATACAGTAAAGAGAAAGACTCACTTATATGAAAGGATGTATCCGGTGGCTTTGTCACTGAGACGAATGAGGAAACAGCCCAAATCTTTATCTTTTAATTGATCCTCTGCATCTCTGTTTAATACAGTTTAAAAATAAATATTTTATGATGAAAGTGTTTATTATGATTTCACACCATGTTTTTTAAAGTAAAGATTGTTACTTTTACTTCTTTAATAAAAGTTACTTTCTATAAATTCTATACATACAGTATACAGTTAAACCGTAGTAAACATCTTGGCAAATGTTGCAATAAGAAAAAAAAAGATATCTGTCCTATATACACAGGTGTCGTGTGTTGGGGTTCTTACTTTCTGCTGATGAAGCCCTGGAACCATGCTGGAAAGTTTCCCTCATGTAGGATCAGAGGAGCCTGGGTCTCAGTGAACCACTTCAGTGCAAGGTCTTTTAGTTTGCTCTTGGTGTTCTCTGGGTACCTTTGCTCCATCTT
Organism: Parotocinclus spilosoma; assembly: GCA_033117975.1. Classification (NCBI taxonomy): domain Eukaryota; kingdom Metazoa; phylum Chordata; class Actinopteri; order Siluriformes; family Loricariidae; genus Parotocinclus; species Parotocinclus spilosoma. The sequence goes on along the minus strand of JAVSBV010033070.1, from coordinate 4,639 downwards.
TAGTCGATCCTGAACACAACAACAAAGAGAGAGCTTAATACATTCTACGGCATCCTGAGCATTATACCTGCATTAGAGTGATCTGTTATGCCAGCTTAATTTGCCTATGTTCCACCTGATGTCGTACAACGCTAGTGGTTATCTCGGAACAGTTTATCTTGCCTCTGCTTGCTTCCCAATAAAATGTAGCTCCGTTATAGATGGATAATGCACTATAACACACTAAGGTGGCTCTGGGAATTTGGATGTCTTGGGGTTTATATACTGTAAGATATATCATTGAACATACAGAAATACAGTACTGTGGAAAAGTCTTAAGTTACCATTAGATTTGTTGTTCTGGCTATAACATATTGGCCAAACATACTTTTATACATAGTCTCAAATGCCCATATACAGTCTCTTTGTTAAAATACAATCAGAAAATACAGAACATATGTCCAAAAAAATTGAAATACCCCACAATTTTCAGAATAAAGTGGCTTTCGTAGACAGATTTAATGTGACCACAAAAAAAGTTTTTTCTTGGCTGCTACCCTTTATAATAGGCCATTCCTGATCAAGCTTTCTTTTGCTGTAGGAGGGTCAACTTGACATCCTTATGAAGCTGTCAGATGCTGATATTGCCTAAGTGTAATGAGAGGTCACACTAAATATTTGTAGCCTATAGAAATCCTGAACTGCTAAATAGCTACAAATTGTCATTGTACTTTTGCTAAACAAACCTAATATTGACATGGTGGCTTAATACTTTTGCACTGTATTGTATATTACAACAAGATTATGTAATTATTATTTTAATATTCGAATATTTCTAATGGTTCTGAAAAAGCATAAGGTTTGTGGCCATGTTCACCTTCATGCAAAATAACAAGCAGGACTGGAACCTGTGTGACTTCGGCCTCTTCTGCTCCATCAAATAATCTCCAGTGCAGTGTTTACTTTTAAAACTACACTGTTTTAGGCAATGTGGACTCTGCCACAGACCTAAAGAGGACAAAATTAACATTCATATTAACATTTACTATATATTAATACATCACATTTAGTAAGATGATCAGATGGAGAATATTGTAGCTGGCAACATATGGCCAGTGTATAACTAAAGAGGAAATCCCAAGAGGTTTTTATTAATAAAACACAGTTGTTTTACTAATACAAAGTTGCTTTTTGATTTTCTATTTTTCTAAAAGGATAAGAGTGTGTAACTGTTTATGATTCAATGATTTCCACTTACAAATGTTTTAACATGAAAAATACAATTACAATGAAATTAGGGGGAAATTAAACAAAATTAGTTATAATAAACAATGTAAGTAACAACGTAAGTAACAAACAAAGTAACAACGTAAGTAACAAACAATGTAAGTAAAAAGCAGTTAAAAACATAGTCTATATAAAAACATCCACAATAAAATTAAATGAAAGTGCTAAAATGGACAGTGTCCACTGACACTGTTAGGAACAGTTTTGAAACTATGGCTTTATTGGTGTTAAAACTCAATTAATATTTTCATTAATCTAATACACTGGCATGATTTAGTTTTAGTTATTATATATATTCTGAAGAGAAACCTTGAACAACTGAGCAACTGTACGGACAATGGATCAGACATACCTGCTGAAGACTGTTGCTGCATGTGGTGTGATTTGAGTCTCATGTTGTTCAAGACAGATGTTCTATGCTGCGTTAGAGAAAAAAGAAAAGGCGTTCTGAAGGTGTTAAAGCACATGCTTTGCTAATATACCGTGGTGACATTTACACTAAGCAGCGTTCCATGGGAACTGGAAAATTTAGGGGTAAAAAAATGAACAGCTCATACCTAGCTGGGTAAGACTAAGAGTGAAAAGGAAAAAAACGCACATGCAATGACATATATGCCTGAGGGTTTTCTTCAGCTTCGGTTTCCTGAAGAGAAATGGAACTGAGCAGACTAAGGAAAGAAATGTGGTTGCAGTGTTTCACATACAGTACAGCTGTTCATACAAAAGAATGTGATACTTGCATTTGAATGTATGATAAAGTGAGAGTATGTTTATAAATAAGCAAGTAAAATACGTAGTGAGTAACTGAGAATAGAAGGCTAGATAGCTCTAACAAGAGAGTCTAAATTGTATATTTTACTAATGTGGAGTTTTAAAGATATCTGTACAACGTCCTTGCCATATTCTAACAAAAAGGGAAAGCTGGTCGCTGTGTGGATAGATTTATTTAGCACTCGCTGTTTATATGGTTACTATTTTGTTTTAAAACATATTTCCATCTTCTGTTCTGTACATTCTACTGTAATGTTTGCTGAAATTCCCTTCTGGAATACCCTTAGAATGATTACTGTAATACAGAGCGCCTACATACGAAGGTGAGCTGTTGTTGTTTGGTTGTCGTGACCTACTCTTTCCCTGTTGTGTGGAGGACAAGAACTCCTTCACACATGATGTGTCAGAGGTTTCACCTCAAGCCCTTCCAACACCTCAAACACACTAAACCTTAGAGTGGAATTACAGTAGCTTTTAACTTAACCACAAACTGTCTTAGTAATACATTTTTAATGAAGTGAGTCACTGTATGATAGACTGATGGACAACTCGATTGGTAACAGATTGTTACCTGGACAAATCTGGGGTGTGCAGAGGATAACTGCATATGACTAATATGTGAGGACTTTTTGTACCCTACTTGACAACAACAGTGTTTTTAGGATCCACACATAGAACTCACCTTTTCATGACCTCAATATTTGTTTATACTGATTTGCAATGAATGAACTTTGTGACTGTTTACCTACTACTTTAGCACTGTAGCCTGTACAATTATTCATCAAAGTGAGCACTAACTAAAATGGCTATGCTGAAAATGCAGTACTTCTTTTCTATTGACTCATTCTGGGTACCTAAGCAGATGCTTGTTCAAGTAAACAGCAGGTTCATATGGGAAGGCATATTCAAAACATGACAATGACTATTAATAAAATGCATTGAAAACATAACAATGACTACTGTATTATCAATACACACTGTGAAGACAATGACTGTGTGCTATACTTACTGTATGCAAAACAGCAACTATTATTAATATACAGGATGTATTTTTAGCGGAGTGGCCTTTTTTTTTTTTAGCTTGGAGCATTTACCAGTAAAACATTTGTTTATTCTTTAGAAATGTATTTATTATTAAACTATTGAAATTATTTTTAAGTTCACTAATTCTGTGAAATAATGTAGAGGTAATCAGTTTTTCCAAAGCTTTACTACACTTGTTTTTTACCAAAATATTTTAGGTTTTGTGACAACAAAATGAGTAAAATTAGTTCTGCGTTGCTTAATTTCCTAACTCTATTGATGGTAAAGATTAGTGATAGACAGGAGGTGGTAGCTGCTCTAAACCTCAATCGTGACATATAAATGACATTTCCGAAAGGTCACATGTCACATGAGACTGTGTACAATGTCACAATGGCATTGTCTGGTGCCAGTGTCTCAAAAAGGACAGACTTTTACTTGACACAATTCCTGCATGAAGGTGCTAGATTGACTTTCCATATTTCTCAGAAGCTAATGATAATAAAAGTTAATAATATTATTAAATATATTAAAATTATTAATGTCTAAATGCTGTATGTATCTACTTAACTGAAACCATATTTGGTCCATGCCTTACTGCAATATTTTATTGCCTGAAAAAAGTGTCATTTCCATGACATCAAAGAGGCTTTACACTCATTAGGTTTACACAGATACTTCTGCGGTACAGGAAACCAAAGTGTTTCCCTCTCATCACTTACATAAACATCTCTTATAGCAGCTATAGCAACCAGACACTGGAGTTAAACCTCATGAAACATGCTGGAAACACACTGTTTACCTGATGCATTACAGTTCAACTCAAGGAAATATGCTATTGTTGCTTCTTTGTGTGTTTATCCTTACTATCAATGTACATATACAAACATAAATATGAATTAAAATGCACTTCAGCAATGTTCTTGTTATCTGTTCAAGACTGTTATGGGGTTCGAAGGGGTCTTTATGCATTAATTTTTAAGTATTTCAATTCAAAGTATTTTTAAGTATGTTTTAAAAGTCAAATGCAGATACAATTATCTTTGAGGGAGGAAGTAGCAGTCAACGGTGGGCCCTGCCCTTTCCTCCAGTGGATTGGTACCCTTTCCAGAGAACTCATTCGTCTACAACTTGATCTCCAGGTATAGGCCCTGACCATGGCCAGGAGAAAAGTACGCTTAGGTTTTTTTTGTTTGTTTTTTAATCTATATAGATAAATTAATTATTCCATTATATAAAAATGTTTAAGGTAAAGGCTGGAAGACGTAATTGTGTGTGTTTGACCTTTAAATACTATAATAAAAAATGCATTAGTTAAAAAGTCCTATATGATGACTGGGCTGAATACAGAAATATTAGGCAATAAACAAAATGCACCATTCGAAAAAAAAGTAACTAATTAGGTAATAGTGAGAAGATAAAGCTTTTTCAGGTGAAACGTCTCAGTAATTTTGGCATGGTCTCGTAGTAGACGTATTGTATGCTGGTGCGCCGCCTCGTGGCTGGAAGTGGGTTTAATTTACTGGCAATTTGTCATTATGCTTGTTAATCTTTCCCACTGTATGCGGTATAGGTGTAA
>JAVSBV010033059.1:0-11565 GCA_033117975.1 Parotocinclus spilosoma | reverse complement strand
CGGAGGGTAGAATTTACGTATAAATAAACCGACACATTTTATGATGTAGGCCGAAACTGAGCTTCCCCTCCTTGAAAGACCAGCATCCGCCACTGATATGCATCCATTACAGTGGTTACTATGAAATGTATCAAATTTACTTATTTCTTCAGCTAAAATGAATGAATTTAAGCCTTGAGCAAGCAATGCAGTGCTGTAAGTATCTATATATAGAAGTATTTGCTAGCATTGCTGATCTAAGCACAAGTTCAATTTGAATCAGTTATATTCAGATATTTAGTAGTTACGCATTTTGCATGGCCTTACCAAGCATAATTTTCTCATTCCCTTTGTGAAATTGGCCTCTAAGTGTGTGTGTGCTCGTTTGTGTGTGTGTGTGTGTGTGGGGGGGGTGTTCTCTTTGTATTATTTCCCAACAGGTCACATTTGCCTCTGCAAATATCTCACTTGACACCATACTTAATAGAAATGTTATGTAATAAAAGTTAGCATCTAAAAGGTCTAAAGGCCGATATTACTTTCATATAACAACTCCCACAAGATCACCATTGCTTGACTACAAGCATGGGGCAACATATTTACCGTTTAGGTTTCCCTGTTAAAACTAGAGATAATAAAATAAATATAAAATCAATAAATGTTTTTACACACCTAAAAATAAGTGAGGGCCAATACATAATTGTATTAGGACCATCATGCCAGATTGGATGGGAAAAAATTAGAGAAATACTATGATTGACTGTGGTGTGGACAATTACAATTCCTATTCCTATGATAATTCTTTTCACTCCCTTTGTGAATCTGTTCTCTGTGAATTGTTCACAATAAATGTTGTTCTAAGATGACCATGAAGATAAGGCGGAGCTAAGACACTGAGAAGGAGTTCTCTAAAGATTGACAGATATGGAATTGTGGGATAACTTGTCTTAATCATGCACTAGTCTACGTCTTAGCCAGTTTAAGCCTTTATAGAGTTCAAGTCTGTTGGGCAGACAGGAAGACTGGTTCAAGTATCTGGATGTCTCCTGTAGAGTGCCACATATTACCTGAAAATCTAGCACATACAGTCTGGTCTTATCCAAAGCTTTCTCATTTTGGTAAGAGTTTTTCAAGCTGTATCTGGTATTTTGGAATTGGAGTTGCTGTTTTGTTTGTCAACTTCAATGCAATAATGCTCCAGGCATTTTCTCATAATTCTCCAAAGATTGTACTGGGAAACGATGCTAGAAAACGATTTTAGTATAGTTAAAATACTATAATAATGTAGAATACACTGTCTATATACTGTACGTATACACTCTCTCTCCTTAAGAAGTACAGACCATAATACATGTGTTTGCGGGAAGAAAAGGACAAGATAACATCTAAAAATACTTATTTGCTTGGTATTATTTATAAAATGTCTTTTGAGTGGAATGCCAGCATTACAAATTGGCAAATACAAGTACTTTACCCATCCAAATTTTTTTTTTGTAATGTGTTGCAGGGCTGAAATGCAGGAATGGCTGTAGTGGCATATTTTTATAATCGTCGCTAAGGACACTGCCATTCCAGTCTTCTGCAATTCATGTTACTTGTTCAGGACACTGCTGCAAACAAATGTGATGACAAATGTGTAGCTCGGATGGCAAGCTATTTATCGATGCCACCACCTTACTTTTTTCAGTCCAATAATCAAACTACACATGTAATCATTTACTTCTTTAAAAAATAGCAAACCAAGTACACATGTTAATAACAACAGTATTTCCTGATGCAGACCAAACCTTATAACTTACTGAATTTGGATCAAGTCCATGCCTTGACGAGTCGGGGTCTTTGCAGCATGATGGGGACCTATAAAATATTATGCAGATGGTTATAAATGTATGGATTACCAGTATAACGTTTTTTGTGTATATATGTTCTTAGTCTTTCAAGACTGAACTATTTTTATTTGAAAACATTGGATAGAAAAAAAAAAACCAACACCTAAACATGCTGAACTGAATTAAGCTAAAAGCGTGACAGAAAAAAGTGATGAAAGGAGGCACGTGTTTGATGGGACACATGTAAATAGCATGTTTTTTTTTCCTTTTTGGCACTTTATTCTAAGTGCCATATGCTAAAAAGCACTTAGGGGAATAAGACTGATATATGCTCTGGTGTTTGTTGTGATAATAAGCTCTGGCCCACTCTAATGTGTTTAATCCAGCTGCAGCCCTGATGGCCCGACAGATGGTGTGGGAAGCAGATTGTACATGCTTAACACAGACATGCAAACTTTTTGGGGGCTGCAAATTTTAGACATAGAAACTGTGTTGAAAAGATAAGAGGACACAAGTTTACTGCTGTTCTGCAGTGAGTCATGGTATAAGAACTAACTAACTAAGAACTAATAGTCATTTGTTTGAAATTGTCATCTTTTCAGCAACAGATCATCAATGGGATCTAATTATGGCTTCTCCTTTCAGGTCTCTTTCGCCTCTGGAGTCCTTTATAATTTAGCGCGATGCCGCTGGACTGTGCTCAGTCCTCCTCTTTCTTTTGGCAGCATCTGCAGCATGTGAGGCCAGAGACATGTTCACATCAGCCATGGCTAGTGCTCTGAGCTGCTCTTTCTTCCAGTTGGTAACTTGCATATCCATGGGTTGATAATGTCATATTGTGAGTGACTGTAATCATTAGTCATGTTTTGTGTACTCTTAGTCCTAGTTCATATTTTCTATATCCTGATGGCCTTCAGCCCGGGCATGTTCACTAACCTACGCTGCACGAGATGTATGCACTCTACTCTGGGCAGCTGAAAAGTAAAGAATAGCCATGTGTACCAAAATTACATTACTATCATCTTGTAGAGTTTGCTTTGACCATTCATGTCTGCAACAAGCATGCATTCACACTCCCATATACAAAAGTACATGGGAATGTTGACACACTTTCATCGAAAAAAAAAAGAGCACACACTGTGGTGTAGTCAGCAGTGATGATCTGGTTTGGACTCAAATAATAATTGATAAATGATAATTCACTCTAAACTGAGATTATGGATTTTTTACATTTATGATTATAAAATGCTTTGACTAGTAAATACATAATGTGTTTTCTAAATAACAACCCTATGACAACATAGCAAGCTTTTGTTAGCTAACCAGATTCATAAGACCATAACATAAGGGACCTATCCAGAGCAATACTAACTCTTAACTTGATTTGTAACTTATGAACCTTGAACTTGAACTTTATTTGAGACCAGACTTGACTAAAACAGTAGATACCTTTAAAAAATATGATGGAAGGTGGAAGGTACCATCACTGATGTCGTAAACAGCTGCTGTGTATATATATATATATATATATATATATATATAATATTTTAATTATATATTCAATATTTTATCAAGCTGAAAAGCTCAGCAATATGATTTATTCAATGGTGTTTATTGTTTTCAGTAAGGCAGGTGTGGCTGACCACCATTCAGAAATTTTTGTTGTAGTTGTACTTTTGCAATTGCAGTTGTAGTTACTTGTTTTCTTAATTTTACAAGAATTTTATTTAAACTATAAAGGAAACATGAATAAACCACGAGGCAGGTTTAATCTTGTGGTTGAGTCTGTTCTACAAGTTTTCAAATCTTAAGCTTGAGCAGAGAGTGGTCAAAATTAAATGTATATTTTAACCTGCATCATCTCATTGGGAGAAGACAAAACATTGAAAGGTTAAGGATAGTGTTAGCTGTATAAATGCAGTATTAGTATTATTTTGCTACAGCAATACAGTATGATGACAGCATATTGAAGCTTGTCTTGGATTTCATAGAGTGTAGGCAGAGGTACACCATGCACAGGGTATTCAGACCATTGCAGGGTTCTGTAACTGCATTACGTGACATTTCCATCACCCCCCTGATTATCAGGAACTAGTTCTTACCTCTAAACCACAGGAGCTGCATAATGTAAAAATACTACAAAATAAGCATATATTGTATATACACCAATGAGCCAGAAAGTACAAGTCAGACATGGACAGACAATGAAGATTTATACGTGAGGACAAAAGGAACAAGGTGCCGTTGTTGTCGTCAGCGTTTTTGTTAATATAAGCTAAATGTAAAATGTCATATGGAAGGTAAAAGTAAATTGATGGGACATTTGAAGTTGAGAGGATAGGTGACAGGATAAGTTGTTTGGAATGAAAATCAATAGCAGACACAGCTGCCTATAGAGAATAGCCACAATCAAAAAAAAAGTGCCCCTGGGTTTCTATCATATCCTGTGCACACTCACAAATCAGAGGATAATTTGCTGTATAGTTAAGATGCAGTACAGCTTAAATGCTTTGTCTGCTGAATCAGAGACAACTAGCTGGCTGATATGTCCTGCTTCAGATGAGTTTTTGCTTTGACTATGCATGACTATTTTGGCCTTGTCTTGTGTAAAATTGTCACCAGTTGAAGCCTAGCCAAATTACCCAGCAGTATTGTTTTGTGATCATGTTTGTGCTCTTCTGGCTGCTCCTGCTGCGGTTCATGCTATAACAAATCACCGCATATTAGATGAGGTGTAGGTTTTATGCCAGATGCTCTTCCTTATGTATCCAGTTTTGGGACCTGCATTAAGAGTGGTTAAGGTATGTTTCCATCAACTTTTTGTTCTAATTTGCAAGCCTCACCCAGGACCGGAACCAGGCCCTCTGACACTTCAGTTTCCAGCAGCAGCTCTATCCACTAAGCTACAAAGGCTGCATGTTTTCTAATCATGAAAATGAGCTCAAACCATGTTCAACTTTATTTTGTTTAGAACACATGCTATTTTCTCACATATACCTACATTTGTAATCTATGTGCAGTGACTACAAGCAACAATTATTTAATGTCCCAAGAACTGAACAAAAGTTGAACATAATGGAAGTAAGGAGTTTTTGCAAATAAACAGTGAACACAAATGAACAAATTTAGAAAGTTCTATCAGAAAGCAAATATTTTAGGCCATGAGAAAAAGGTCTGAACAAACCACTTCTTAAGCATTCCTAGTCTAAAAACGGTATCCATAAGCTATTAGACTGACATGTCTACTAGTAAAATGTATCATTACATTAACATAAATAATTAAGGCGTTCTCAAATCTAGTAAAGGTCTGTAAACTGCTTAAAGCACAAACTTGATAGTGTAATACTGTGGCCACTGAAAATGTATCGGGTATCGGGAATTAAAAAAAAAAAAAACTAGAACTGTTGGGGACCACTTTATCATCATAGACCACTGTCCTGTATGAAAAGGCATCTGAAATATCACAGAGTTATTACTTTTCTGCAGGACCTGATTGAGTTTCAGAGAATATCCTTAGGGACTCAGTGACACCACCATCCCCCACACAAACACAGACTAGACCAGAATTAGTTTGCTTACAGGTCAAATAAATCTCTTGAGGATGTCATCTCACATCACTTTGCACACAGCTCTGGTCCATCTTAAATAGCAGGATGATTATGTAAGGCTGAACAGTTCAAATCAATCATTTCATTTCCAGGAGGTTTGGAAACAGCAATGGCCTCCAACAGCATCAACAAATTTGCAGATGACACAAAAGCCACTGGTCTGATCACGAACAATAATAGTAAAGAGGTGTAAAGCATGGTAAGATGGTGTGAGAAAAAAACTGACTTTAAGGAAATGCTAAGACTGGAACACAAACAACTACACATCAAAGGTAAGCCTGTGGAAAGAGTATTTAGTTTGAATTTTTAAGCACACTGATGAATTTCGGTCTGCTAAAACATTTTCATAGTGCAAAATACAGCAATGCCTCAGGCTGAGAAGAGATTATCTGCCCTAGAGATAGAGCACAATGCGTAATAGAACTACAAACTCAAATCAGAAAAAGTTGGGACAGTATGGGAAATGCATATAAAACACTCACATTACCTTGGGCTTTATTTCACCCAAGATATTTCATGTTTTGTCAGGTCAACATAATTTAATTTGTTGATAAACATCCTGTATTTTAGGCCTGCAACACATTCCAATAAAACACTAAATAATAATGTGGTTTAACACAGATGATGTTAACATGTAATTGTAATTATGATTTGGTACAAAAGCAGCATACAGGAAAGGTTTTTGATAAAAGTATTTCATGCACAAAGATCTCCAGTTTCTTAAGAAATATTTGAGAAAATTACTGAAATGTACCTCAAAGAGGGACATGCATATATTTCCCTCTACAGAGTCAAAATATAATTAAAGAAGTCAAGAAATCAAGAGGAATTCTACGAAGTATAACGGATATAACGGATAACGGAGTTACATTCACAAATGGAACTTAAAACATTTTAGGCAAAGCAGACGCCTTATGTTAACCATGCTAAGAAGTGGTGTAAACCATGCTAAGAAGTGGTGTAAACTTGTCCAGACTAGGAGCCACCAAAGATGGAGTGAAGATGGGGCTGTCAGTGTCCCTGGTGAAGGTAATTTGCATTTATGTAATGGCAGCATTAATGCAGAAACATTGAGATCTTAGAGCAGCATATCCCACTTTCAAGACATCATCTTTTCCACTGGCATACATGCATTGTTCAACAAGACGATGCAAAACCACATGCTGCACACATAACACAAGCCATGGCTGAGGGTATGAAGGAGAGGGTAAGGATATTGGACTTGCCAGCCTGTAGTCCTGAGTAGAGAGTCCACAGTAGAGAATGTGTGGAGAATTTAAAATGTTAATAAGACAACAAAGTACTGTATTACATCATAAAATGTGTTTGCAGGAAGCATTGGACAAAATAACGCCTGAAACTCTAAATCACTTCTTATCCTCTTTGCCAAAATGTCTGAAATATTTAACAAATTATGTTTAGTGGACCTGTCAAAATATTCATATCTTACTGTCTGCAATAAAATAAAAGGCAAAGTAAGAAAGTAAATGTAAGTGTGTTCTTATATGCATTTCCCATACTGTCCACACTTTTTTTATTTGGGGTTGTAGAATCACTGGCTAAAGAGGACATATACGATATAGACAGCACTGCCTAAGGAAACCAGAAAGAATAATTAAGAATGCAAATCACTTCAGCAACAGCTTAAAAACCTATCATCTGAAAGGTGTTATAGAACCAATTCAGTAAGTCATAGTGGAATAATAATTTTGAAATGCTTATTCAATATTAAATATTCCATATTTATTCCACATTATCATCATAGCCACTGCTTTCATTGCTGTATTTATAGTTGTTTTTATTGTACCCGGTGTAAATAGTGCAAAATTTCTAAATTCATCTTATTTTAAATTATTAGAGTGTTTATTCTTTGTATCCCTCTGGGATAAATAAAGTATTTCATATTTTGATTTTTATCCACACTGGTAGGTTAAAACATTGCTACTTTCCATTAGCTATTTCACTACTAATCTGAGCTCACATAAGGATACTCCAATTAAATATACAATAAGTACTACTTTGTAGAAATGTACAATAACCTCAGAAGAACAACAGCTATGATAAGTGCAATATTAAACAAACACAGTTCTTGTACTGTTTGATGCATTTTGTACTATGTTTTATATGTTGCTGTTTGTTGTGTTTTATAAGTATTATTTTTGTGTGCCTCAGTGGAATCGTATGTTATGGAGAATTTTGCTCCACAGTGACAATAAACTTGGCAATGCAGATTATAAAACAGCGCAGATTATTGTGAATGTCAGATTTAAAAGAAATGTTTGTTCTTTTAGAAGCTGAAGCGGTTAAGAGTTTAGTGTGTAGAAGGTGCAGAGTGATGTGTGTGAGATAAAGGCAGAAATGAAAGTCCGTATACGTCACCATGGAAACAAGTCTCCAAGGAGTAGTCATGGTATACCCTCCTATGGGTCCCACCTGCTCTAACAAATACACACAAACTTGTATGCTCTCATACATCTAAGGGGGATGGGGACACCATTGCTGTAACACCAGGACTTGGGAGTCCTAGTGAAAACCATTTACCAAATAAGCCATCAGATACAAACAAAAGGAGGTGAGAGTGAGTGTTGAAGGGAAGGGATCAAGTCGATGCTTCAGAAAAGCATGAAATAGGCTGTATACTGAGCCGTGTAATCCAACCTCGATATATGCCACATAGCCCCTGTCCCTCATTAGCTCTAACACTGCTTTTTAATAGAGCATAGAAAGATGCTCATTGGGCAGAAAGATAACTTAGTTCATAGTGCATGGTGCATGCTCAATCACAGCAATAAGTGCTAAATCTAATTTATTAGATCTCTTGATGCAATAATTACTTTTATCTTAATAAATAATTGTGCTGTACCTTTGGAATAACATAATAAGAATATGCTCCGATACTTTTAGGAACACGAGGTGTACCTGCTTATTAAATGATATTTTTTTTATAGACGAGCAAATTTCCTTTCTGTTTTGTAGAAAATGGTTACAAGTTTTGAAAATCTGTAGCAGTCTGGTAATAAACATTACAAAATTGTCTATGAGGGGAGACCAGTATGATCAACATTATGGATGTTGGCTGTGAGCAAGCAACAACTTAGTTCATGCTAATTGTACCAGCAAACCCAGCTTTTGTCTATTCAACCAGTTAGCTATTTTGGACCAGTATCATCAATATATTGTTTAAAACAATACAATTTAATAAAAGTAAGCTAAAAATGTTATTTTGATTATAATAACTCTTCTTTTCAGACAGCACCACCAAGTATGGTGAGGTTCATTTTCATCACCTCATTGGATTATAACAGGAATTACTCAAAGATTAGTTATTGGTTCATTCCTGTTCTGCCTGTAGACAAAATCATCAGAAGTAAGTGATTAGATCACATGACTTATTATATCACTGCTATGTAGATGATAGTCAACTTCAAGTTTCATTCCCACCACCCACCAGATCTTGCAGATTTTTTGCTAGTGCTTGGTGTGCCTTGTACAATCCATTAAAGTTGGGACGTGTAACACGGAATACAGAGGAGAGCGAACACAAATGCAGCGCTGTGGTCGTGCAGGCTTTAATAATGAAAACGGCAGGCAAAATCACTGGTCATTCAGTCCAAGGTCAACAGCAGCGAACAATAACAACACAGACGAAGCAAAAATGAAGTCAGTGATCAGAAAATGGGTCAAACATGGTAAGACAGTGAAAAACAAACAATAGCAAAAAAGATTGTGGAGCAACGAGGTGATGAGTAGCTTAGCAGTGAAGTGCTTAAGAAGAGAGAAGTTAATGGAAGACAAGTGTGGGAGATCAGTAGGCAGGTGTTGGTGATCGTGTGATTGACCATGTATAGTCGCGTGAGCAATCCGTGTGTGTGTGTGTGTGTGTGTGTGTGTGTGTGTGTGTGTGAGACAGGACCCGTATCGGATGAAGGTGGACAAGGCCTTATGGGTTGGTGCACGGAGGCGGACCTGCGAGGGCAGCTGGGGTGGCGAGTCACTGGGCAGTCCGGGTGTGTCAGACTCCTGGCTTCACCTGCTCCTGGGTCTGATATCTGCGGATGGCCTGGGAGATCTGGCAGTGTACCCAGCTCCAGATGGCTTCACTTCTCCTGAACCAGGCAACTTTTCCAAAAATTAGGTAAACTGGGGACCCCAGTCAGTGTGGATGGCTTCAGGTATTCCTCAGGAGTGAAAACCTTGTTGAAGAGGGTTTTTGCCATCTCAAAGGCTATGGGTAGCTTGGGGAAGTGGAGAAAACTGATGGCCCTGGACAAGCAATCCAGAATGGTGAGGATGGTAGTGAAACCCTGGGATGGGGTAAGGTCTGTGATGAAGTCCAGAGAGAGGTGAGACCAGGGGCATTAAGGCACAGGTAAGGGGAGTAGACAGCTTGCCAAAAGAGTAGTGGTGGCGGGGGGGTCTTACTCTGGTGGACAGGTGGAGCAGGAGGTGCCAGGTGGCCTCACTTCTCCTGAACAAGGTATCCACGGCGGGGGCATCTGAAGGTGTGGGATCCCTTGGACCAAATAGAGGTTGGAAACCTGGAACGCTCTAAAAAGAGGTGAGGCCCATGAAAGAGTGACGGAGGGAGTTCTGGGCGGTTTAGGCCTATGAGAGGAAGCGGGCCCAGTCGGCCGGATTCTTCATGCAATAACCCTGCAAAAATTTCACAAATTCTTGGTTAACCCTTTCACATTGCCGTTGGAGTGGGGATGGTACCCTGAGGTGAAACAGGTGGAGCAAGAGACGACAAAGGAATGACTATCCTTACACATGGCTTTACACCAATAGCAAGTGGCCAGAAGCTGGTGGGTGTGGATCTCCCCAGGGTGTCCCGAGAATGGGGAGAGATGAGTCCAGGCAAGAAGTCGGTGAGGAAGCTCTGGAAGAACATACTTCCTGCCCAGGGGGGCACCCAGGTAGTGGTCTTGCACTGGTGTGGGTCATCCAACTCTTGCTCAAAGTCCCATTTAACTTCCCCCAAAAAAGCATGTGGCTGGGAGGCTGGGCTTCAGAAGTTCCTTAGTTTCTGAAGAGGGCTTGAGACAATGTGAGAGAGCATTCATCTTTGAGTTCTTGGCTGCCAGACGATAAGAGATTATGAGGTTGAAATGGGTAAAAAAAGAGCCCAGCGAACCTGACGAGGGTTGAGGTGCTTGGTGGACTTATATTTTGAGTTTTTGTAGTCCATGAGCATGGCCACCTGGTCTTGGGCCCCTTACAGCCAATGTTGCCATTCCTCCAGAGCCAGTTTGATCGAAAGGAGTTTTCTGTCTCCCTCTGTCATAGTTCCACCCAGCTGGGGTGGGGTTTGCGAGAGAAGAAGGCTACTGGATGTATCTTAGGGGGTTCCCCGAGGCGCTGGGACAACATGGCTCTTACGTCCACCGAGGAAGCATCCACCTCCAATACAAAGGGGCAGTCGTTATGAGGTCATTGAAGGACCTGTCGTACCTGGGTAATGTGGGATGGGAGGTCGGGGCAGTACACCAGAATGTCATCTAAGTAGACGATTACGAAACGCCCGAGCATATCCCGGAGAATGTCATTAACGAACACCTGAAAGACGGCAGGAGTGTGGCTAGACCAAGAAGCATTACCAGGTACTCATAGTGCCCTGAGCTAGTGCTAAATGCGGTCTTCCACCAGGTTCTTGGCGTTTCAAAGGTCAAGCTTGATATACCAACGAGCGAAGCGAAGTTTTTCCAAGCCTAGCTTTGAGGAGGGGTGCATCATCCAGAAGCTCAATTGCACAGTCGTAATCCTGGTGAGGAGGAAGAGGAGTCAGTGTGCCTTCCCCAAAGGCAAATATTCACTCATTTTAACATCAATGCCGGCAGCACATTGCAAAGAAGTGGGGACAGGGGCATGTTTAACACTCTTTTTTTTAACACATTCTTTTCCACTTCAGTTGCTAAGTAGACCAGGATCACCGTTATCGTATTCTGCGCTTCATAATGCACATTTTCAATGGTAGACAGGTCTGAACTGCAGGCAGGATAGTCTAGTACCCGCACTCTTTTACTACAAAGCCACACATTTGTAACACATTCAGAATGTGTCTTGGCATTGTCTTGGTGAAATAAACAGGAACTTTCCTGGAAAGACGTTGCTTGGAAGGCAGAATATGTTGCTCCAAAGCCTGTATGTAC
>JAVSBV010033048.1:0-11565 GCA_033117975.1 Parotocinclus spilosoma | reverse complement strand
TGTCTGTTCTCGTTCAATAAAAACCTCATTGTTCTGCATCTCCGTCTCCGACCTACTCCTTAGAGCTATTTCTGACAACATCTTACAACAGTGTGGCTGTACTAGAGCGCAGGTACTAGACTGTCCTGTCTGCAGTCCAGAACGAATTCCACCTACAAAGCTTCAACAATTGGTGTCCTCAGTTCCCAAACACTTATCGAGTGTTATTATTTTTGGAATATGTTGCAGGCATCAAATTCAAAACGAATGAATATTTGCAAAAAACAATAAAGTTCATCCATTTGAACATTAAATATCTTGTCTTTGTAATGTAGTCTATTAAATATACTGTAGGTTGAAAAGGATTTGCAAATCATCATATCTGTATTTGTTTTTTTTATCCTGTTATTCACACTTAATCGGAATTGGGGTTGTGTTTAGCATGTTGCAGTCTTATCTGGCCTTTTGTTGCTACCATACCCATCGTTACAAATCCATAGCCACTGATTAAAATAAGAACTAAAATCACAATCAGAAGGCCTTTCTATTTTGGTACAAAACTCAGTTTGTCCACATCTGGTTGTGTTGAGTAATTTCTCATACTGAATACAAATCATTAAGTGCCCTTGTCATTGCTTTTCACCCTTTTTCGTGGATGTGTTGCCAACAATCCATCTCTCTCTCTCTCTCTCTCTCTCTCTCTGTGCACGTGTGTGTGTGTGTGTTTTCTAACATATTTTTACTGTATAGCCCAAATGAATTCACTAGAGACCTCAGGAAAGCAACAGGCACTGAGTTGTATCTGCCATGGCTGTTCACCTTCACTTTATCGAAAAGAGTGAAGCATAAGTGTGCCTTTCTGTCTCTCTCGCTTTGCAAGTGCTCTCTGCTGTCCATCTCCCAGTCTCCCACTCATTCCACCCACCTTCTCATCCTGGATGGCGTGATCACACAATCATGAAGCCACTGTTGAATATGTGTGGGCCAAATACAATACCTCTGATATTTAGTATGTCAGCTGTCCACTGACTCACACTTTACTATACTGTAGGTGTGTACGCTGTATCAGTGACTCAAACTGTAGTAATATGTCGGACTTTTCGAGAAATCCATCTTTAAGAAGGGAGACTACGGGGTTTTTTAACCTATGCTTTACATAATGAATATGTCGTAGCTGTACCATAGAGTAACCAATCAAAATAAGTTTGACATGATGGCTTGTTTTTCCATCTTAGAATACTTGGAAGGTATACTTTATAATAGTCCGTACTTTAAAGGTATTTTTATATGGAGTTTTAGCCCAGACAGCACATCACCACATCTGTCTTAGTCAAGGTCAGGTTTAAATATATGTCACTGCATTTAGCGTTAGGCATTTCCTTAAAGCAGCTCTTCAATGATCTAGAATGTCTGGAGAGACATTCGAATGCAGTTTCCTTGAAACAATGCCCTTTATATTTACATTGCAATATCTTGCAACTGCTACACGACCACCATTTCGAACAACGGCCTTTTTCACAAAACTTAATGCGGTCAAAGAAATATAACAAAAGAGAATTCAGTTATTTAGTTGGAATATTTATAACTATATGTGGACTGTGGCAGCTCAGTGATTAAGATAGTGGCCTGTGGACCAGAAAGCCCTGGGTTCTAATCCCAACTCTGCTAAGCTACTCTTAGGGCCATTGAGTAAGACTGTCTGCTAAATGAATAAATGTTAATAATCTTACAACAGTGCTGTTACTTAATAATGTAGTAAATTTATAGTGAATATATTGACTGTGTGTAAAAGCCTAAATAGATAAAATGGCTAAAGAGTGTAGTTGGTGCAATTTACTGGCACCTGAGACTGTTGTGAGGAGTTGTGTGAATACTTATTTAAATATGATTTATTTGTTTTTTTATTTTAATACATTTTCAAAACTCTCAAGAAAACTTTTTTCAGACGGTCATAATGGGGTATTTTGTGTAGAATTTTGAGGAAAGAGATTAATTAACTTAACAAAATGTGGAAAAAGTAAAGCGCTGTGAATACTTTCCGGATGCACTGTACTATCTCACACACTTAGGTCATGGTGTTTCCATCAAAAAGGCTTTGGAAGCTCCGAGCTGTGGCTTTTTACAGAAACGTTTTAAGTACCTGTTTAACTATTTATCTAAACCGTTTGCTAGTGCTGTTGAAGTCCTTAACACTTTCTCTTTCAGGAATTAAACTTACTGGAAGCAAATCCATCTTTCAGATAAAAGATAATGAGTACCACTAGTACTAGTGCTGTGTTTTATTTTAACGGGTGTGTCAGAGATAAACAATAATTGCAGAGAAAGAAGCAGCTGTTTTCTATCATTAGCTCAAATGAGGGGGTTGTTAGCATCACTGCCGTGATTTCCAGCAACACGGCACCTTGGGACTCATGACCCACGGCATGGCGAGTGGAAAGCCTGCTAGTGTTGCTGTCAACACCAGGGAATAAATAAAGCTAAAGATAGGGTCACACTAACGTCTCTTCTGACTGGCCCCTCTTTTTATAGGAGCACTTCAGTTTATAACTAGCGCTGAAGAGCTATTTTTTAAACGGACTGATGGAAACTTGTGCCGGGTGCATGGCTGACCTCTATGGCCTGTGTATGACGGGGGGATTCAGCAGATAGCGATTGTACAAACAAGGTCAAGTTGGTGTGTGTGCACTGGAGACTATCCAGCAAGAAGCACTACTAAATTAGTGCACCCCTGTGTACACCCGCTGTTCCTATAAGACATCATTGCTAGCTCTTTACTGGATCCTTTAAAGCATTTGAAAGCACCAGTTCCCATAAACACTGGAAGCGACTCTGTGATAAATACAGATTATCTTGGTTTCAAGTAATCAGTCAGCTCTGCGTTTATTTATAGATATCGTTTACTGTCACAAGGGGGTAACCTGGTACGTTTGGGTATCACAGATCCAAATTCCATGACCCAAGTAGCTCTGAAACTCCCTGGTTAACTGGCAACTTTAGACATGGACAAACCTGGAAAAAAAACGACAGCAGGAACCCAGAGGTAAAACCTCTTGCCAACTCGAGACACATAAATCCATACCATGTCAGAGACTAAATTTGAACCTGGGCAGCTTAGCACCACAAACAAGAACACTAAAGTGTGACAGGATACCGGGGAGGCAAAATGGCTAATTGGGCACAATTGGGGTGTACTCACTTTTGTTGCCAGTGGTTTAGACATTAATGGTTTATTTTGTGGGTACAGCATATGTATACTGTTATACAAGTGCTTTCTGTACACATATACAGTGCTTTCTTCCATGCCTTTGTTATTGTTTTTATTCAGTACTGTATGTGTCTATTGTATCCACAGGCAGTTCCTGGGACTGGCTTTTGGCATACTTTTTGGAGCACTTAATTTTATTGGGTTGAACAGTGAAGTTTGTGAAGTGTAACTTGTCAAATAAATTCATTCTAAGGACTTATCCACTTTGGGATGAAGTAGCTCTTGGTTGTGGTTGTTAAAACAGCTTGGGAAGCAATGTTGACATTTTCAGTATTACAAGTAATAATGTGTGGTTGGGGTTTGTTGTCATTATCGCTCTATTAAGTGAGATTGCGAAGACGTTTGACTGGCTCGTGATCTAAAATCAGCATTTCGCCGAAACCAAGTGTGGCTTTAAAGATGGAGGAACTGGGTATGTTTTGTCCCTTGGGGGTTTTTGGTATTTCATTAACCCAACCTTTTTATGAAATGGAAACATTATGATAAGGGAATTTGAGAATATTTGGTGCCTTATATTAAAAGTAATTAGATCAGTGACTTGTCATGAGGCATTTCTAAATCATGTACGCTAACTGATGTCAAGATCGATTGTGTCTAAACATTAATACATCTTTTCCCGGGTTACATGGCAATATCAAAATAGTCCCACACATGTTCCATCGCAAGGATTTCTCAGTCGGTCCCCGTTTATGAGTTGTATACGCTTCAGCGAGCAGCTGGCCTTACTGGCATAATGTGTCATTGCTACGAAGACGGTGAATCAAATCACACCATAATAAATCAATGAATCAGCAGCAGTGTGGACAGCGTGAGTTTGCCAAAACGCAGCATTTGCCACAGATTTCATTTCCCCATAATGTCACCGCACACTGCCAGCATCACCCAACTGGTATGCATGTGTGGGAAGCTAGAAGAGTGATTTTTTCAGCAGAAAAAGCAGCACTACCTGCACTTTCAACACTACCTGGAAGAATATTATGGGCTGTTCTGCCATTATATTATCCTTTTTTTTTTATTATAGCAGTGCTATACAGAATTCTGTAGTGCATCGGCATTGACTAAATAGCCAAGACACTACGTGTTACATTCTATTTTTGATATCAGCTTTGCCTGCCATGTTGATTTGAATGTTTTTTACTGTTTAAGAGAAGTAAAATCTTATCTCACTGTAAGGATGTGTGCAGTGAGAACCTGTTTTAATCCTCATGTGCTTTTTTTTTGCTAATACACACATATGAAATGAGAGACCGACTGTACGTGGCGGTGCAGTGCATTTGTGGTTATTTATTCACAGTTATTAATGCCAGGTATTTCAGAAGAGCACGAGGAACTGTAAGACTGTGTCTATAGTGTGCAGTTTGTCTTATACCTTCGTTTCTCCACCCCAGTCTGTCAGAATCTAAACAAACTAATTCACAGCTGTCCTACTAACCACACACTGTTCCCATGCTGCAGAGCACATATCCAGCTCTGTAACTGAGAGCTACACCTGCTTACAGTCATTGTACTGCTTTTATTTTAAGTCTTACCTAAACTCTTTGAGTCTTAAATAAATGTATCTGCACCAGAGGCTGCACTGTTGTACGTGTCTGCTTGTAGCATTAGGTCATTTCCTACTAATTGTATTCACTCATTAATATGTTAGATCCTCTACTCTTAAACCAAGCCCCTGTCTTTCAACACTGAAACTCAGGACGGACCTCTCCTCACGGGAATCTGGAGCTAACAGGTCCCGACTAGGGGGAATCCCAGTGGCTTGTGTGCTTTAATGATGCTCAGAGTTATGTCACTAAGAGCAAGGAACTCCCTGTATAGTCGTCCATGGAGAACAGGTGTGAGGGCAGACAGTCAGACAAAGTCCTATGAACGGTGCTTATACAGTGGGGAAAATAAGTATTTCATACACTGATTTTGCAAGTTTTTCCCCACCTACAAAGAATGGAGTGGTTTGTTAAAAAATTAAAAAGACCTACAGCTAAAGCCAGAGCTGGGGGTGGGGGTGTAGTGTCTGCAGATGAGTGTCTGGTGACTAGGCCACCCATGGAACCCAGCCAGGCTCAGCCTTATATGGCTTTGATGAGTCATCATGTGGGCTTCCCACCTGCAAGTCTTAAGGAAATGTTCTGGGTGGACTAGACCTTTGTAGAGGAAAACGGCTTTGGGGGTAATAATGGGCAAAAAAATCATTTAATTTTAGGATTTTCTAACTACAGACCAACCATCATTTACACATTTGTACATGGAGACATGTATAAATAATGTGACATGTCCTAAAGCGCTTCTCATTACTATTTAAGACCTTTTCTTTTGTGTGACAGTATGGCTAACCTGTTAACACTCTGTTGTTATGCAAAGACAGATCATGATGATCTGTTTCCAGGACACTCTTAGATAAGTGTTCTAATTCTATTCAGCGTCTCCCTTCAAATTAAGGAGTAGATACTAGCGAACGTAAACGTTCATAACCCATAAAGCAGTCCATTAAGCAAGGTGAAGGCCATAAATTATCGTGCTATTCAAACTGTTTCTTAATTTATGAACCTTAATTTGTGAATTAAGCATTACAGCATTAAGTCTTTAGCCTTGAATCATGCTGTGCAGGGATGAGTGTTATAGATCCGTCCATGACCTTGTCTCATAGTTACACCCTTTTATTCATTTGCCCTGTTTTGATGGTCTCAATCTCAAGGTTGAGAGAATGTTTTGTCCCAGAACCCACACTGGGGCTTTAAATTACGGAAACGTACTTAAATTGAGTACAGTAGACACACTGGATATTTTGGGTCTCAGATCTGTTGGGGTTTTTTTTTTTTTTTGATGTGTGACAGTGATAGATTGCTTGTTCAGAGCAAGGGGGACGATAGAAGTGGGAGTCAGCCTGTTTGTTTGTAGCCATGGAGACACACACTAGTGAAATGAGGCAGAGATCGTGTGCGTGCGTGTGTGAATGACCTGGCCTTCACAGTCGGCCCTTTACAGCCATAAATACAAACGTACACACGGCTGACACTTGGAGGAGCAATGCTGTGTTTATAAAATGAGAAGGGCACTTAATCAGACTAGTGGTCTCGAGCTAACGTGGGTGCAATGTTTTTGGTAAGGACAACGGGTCAGACCATGATGCTAAGCCTATTATATGAAACTGAGATATTGAGAAAAGCTTTTAGTAAAAAGAAAAAGATAAAAGTAGGTCAGCTATAGCAAAAATATTACAAATGAGTAGTAAACTCGGACATGTCCGGACATGAACAGGATTTTCTTCCCTGAGAAATTGTGAAAAGTCAAGAAAATCCATTTTAAATGCACTATAAATGCACGCGATGAATTTATTTGTAGTCCTTTTAAAAAGGAGTTTGTTTGGAGTTAGCCATATAGTTTTGTGTCTAATTACATTTATAGAGTTACATTATTCTAAAAAAGTGTAAGTAACTAAGAAAAATAGCTACGCACAAAAAGCCCAGTCGCATCCTAATGACTTTATTGTTTACTGAATGGCAAAGCCTGCATTTAAGCTTCTATTACCTTATATGAGTAAACAGCTTTGTATAACCAACTATATTTAACAGATGCTATGGCCTCTATAATCAGTCACATTACATGAAAGTGGAAATTCAAGCCGTTCTGAGTTTAGGATAGGAGTTTAAATCTCACAACTGTGAGTGTCACTTGAATTCTTCAGTCATTAGTCCTTAGTTTCAGTTTTATACCTTGATTACATACTACCATATATGATTTTGTGTTAAGACATTCACTATATGCATAATAAGTATGAACCATTATACCAAAGATCAAGCTATAGCTCCACAGTAATACAAAAATGTTCTTCAAAACATGTATTGTCTTAGCATCCATCCATTCATCATGAATTCACATTAACAGCTGACATGTTAACATGATACTAAATTATAATAAGAAATAACCTAGCCTACCGGCTGTGCAATGTATTTCTTGGTACCTCACGTTTGGAGTAGAGACTGTTCCAACTCAGTTAATGTGTATAAAGACTTCATTAAAGTTACTGTGGGGAAAATAAGTGTTTGATGCACTGCCAGTTTTGCAAGTGTTCCCCACCTATAAAGAATGGAGAGGTCTGGAAACTTTTATCTTGGGTACACTTCGACCGTGAGAGCCAGGATAAAAAAAATCTAATGGGATAAAATTACATTGCATGAGTTTTAAATAATTATTTAGCATTTCTTTGCATGAAATATGATGCAATAGATTTTGGTTTCATGAAATGAGATACAATATGATAGAAATTGGATATAATCGAAAAACAGAACTTAATATTTGGTCCAGAAACCTTTGTTTGCAGTTAGAGGTCAGACGTGTCCTGTAGTTCACTACAGAAGGGATTTTGGGGCACTCCTCCATACAGATATTTTCCAGATCTTTCAGGTTTCAGGGCTGTCACTGCAATATTCATGACAGGTACAAGGTTACACGGATGCAAACAAGTTCAATACCAAACAAACAAAGTCACAGCCACCTCCAGTTCACCTAAATATGTCCAACGACTGTGAGAGGCAACCGGAGCACTCGAGGAAAACCAACATGCATAAGACATGCAAACTCCACACAGAAAAGACCCTCAGTGCTCCACCTGGGATCAAATCCAGGATTGACTGTAATTATACTGCAGTCTGTAATTATAGAAATACAAAGTGCAGTGACCGCTAAGAATAGGTTGAATACAGACTGAAAAAAAAATAAAATGCCCAAGACACAACGTGCATCAGAGCTCAGTGGAGGGCTTTTGTGAAGGGTGGGTTGCCTTGAAATGCCTCTGCAAGCTATCCTTTGTCAATGATAAGCTCACACTGGAAAGTAAACATCTGGAAACCCACGTATGAAGTGCTGGAACTGCAGAACAGAGCTGTCCTGGCTGAGACACTCTGTTTCATATCTTACCCCTGATGACGTGAGGTCTGTTAGGTTAGTTTCAGTTCCCAGCACCGTGGTGGTTACTGACATCATAAGTCTACACAACTCTAGATGGGGCGCCAATCCATTGTAGGGCCACTTTAGCTAAACCAATTAACCTAAAACGCATGTCCTTGGACTGTGGGAGGAAAGCGGAGTACCTGGAGTAAACCCTCGCAGACACGGGGAGGACATGCAGACTGTGAGGCAGCGGTGCCACCCACCAAGCCACCGTGCTGCCCCTATTATTATTATTATTGCATTTTTCATACCATTCCATCTTTTTTCTATTTTGGGGTTATATATAATATATCACGTCACTCGTTTCCTTGACAATGCAGCTACAGTTTAGCTTAGAAAGAAAGCATCCTGTATAAAGCCGCTGCATTAGCTAGAAAAGAGCCTTACAATAAGACTTTTACAGAAAAAGAATAAGGAATATAATTAGAATTGGCATAAAAAGCAACAAACAGCAAATATGCAGCCATGAAAGATAACATTTGCACATCCTGAATCTACTAGACCTGGTGTATCCACTCGGCGGGTATGGAACACATCTGAGGAGGTCACATTTTTGGCCCAAAAAATCCAGTTTCATACAGTTTCCAGCAGCCTAAAGTCAACAAAGTGTAAGTGGTGGATTGAAAATAAAATGCTGCTCACAAAGAGACGTCAGATCTAACCGATATCCCGGCGTGCTAAAAATATCAGATGGCAGCTATTTATACTGAGGCCTAAACCAACATGCCGTTTACATTACACACCACATTGATTGCGCTTGTGTGTTTTCTGCTTGCTCAGGTGCTGCAATAGCCACACTGCTATTCTGGGAGATCTATTTTTGCAGATATGTTAAATATACCTCCCACTCATCAGGCCCATTAATTATTAATACAGTCGCAAACAGAAAATAGCTGTGAATCAGGGTGCTCAGGTGACTACCAGGAGACAGGTGAAATTCAGATATGGTTCTCCTTGAGATGTTGGAAGAAGCATGACCTCATCAGTGAGGAAGGAGCAAATGATGATGCGTCATTATCAGCGAATGACCTTAAAAATGTCGGGGCTGATGATCTCATGAACACGGCCTGAGTGTCCATATCTCAATATAATATCGAACCACATTCATAATTATTCAATAATTGGTGCTTTCAGTTATAAATAAACGTTAAATGACTGGCTATGATGAATATCTATTACAGACTCACCTCTGAGATTGGCTTTGTCATTTATTACAGTTTTATTTTATTTCTTTATTTTGGTGGGGGTGGTGTTTTGTTTTACATGCTTTTTTATTTTAAAATTTTAAAATCGCGTTCATTTAGTAGCCATTTTAGACGTTAGTCTGTACTGCCCCCTTATGGTCATTTTGGGGAACAACAAAAGTCGTCATGCACCCATGTAATTTTACATATGACAACTGATTGAAATATTTATCTACAGTGTAAGATCAATTGAATTATTTTGCATGCATGAATACGTTTACTGAACATGAATTGCATTTGAAAATGAGACTTTATATGAGATAATGTGCAGTGCTAGTGGATCAGTGGTAAAAACCAGCTGTGTTCCTGGTTAAAAACTCGGTCAGGTTTGAAACATGAAGGTTTTATAGTGAGTTTAAGGGACTCTGACAGGCAAGTGTGGTCACTTGCACACCTTCAAAGATTCCCAGTTCAATCCAGACCTGGGGACCTTGGAACGACCTAGTGCCTGATTTGGTTTATTGTGGATGCTCCAGTTTCCAGTTTATCCACTGTAGGGCCGCTGCGATGGTAAATAAATAAAGCACAAACCCTCATAAAAGGTTTTTATTAAGATAGCTTTTTTAGACCAACATTCAAATTTTGTTGTGTGAAACAAAAATAGTCCAAAAATTGCTGTTTGTTTGTTGTTGGCTGGTTTTAATAACCAATAATATGGCAATAAAGTTGAACTATTGAAATATAAACATCAGTCCAGAAATAATTTAGGAAATGATAGTCGTAAATTTGGGAAAATAAGCAAAATGTCTGGAAAGGTCTACAAGTGAAAACCAGAGTGCAGGAACTCCCTCCATCGGTTGGACATTAGGAGACGATGTGCCTCCAAGGACCTCCCACTAAGGACTCATTTTATAATCTATAATCTATTATTAGCGAAATGAGCGAATCAGCGATCTTTTGGTGTAAACATCCGTGGGAGCATTTAATTTTAATTGTTTTTATTTTCATTCTGTTCTGAGTTGAGAGGACATAAATAAAGCGACACATTTTATCATGTAGGCCGAAATTGAGCTTCCCCTCCTTGAAAGACCAGCATCCGCCACTGTGTTGTAGCTACTGTAATGAAGATGTTGAGGGATGTATGACGACATCAACAAGTCCAGGTGTGGGTTCTGGCACCAGACCACGTGTTATTGGTCCAGGTGGGTTACTGGCAACCATTATAAATTTTAATTACATGACGTCCAGTTTTCAGTCTCAGTTGTAGACACAGGATTACCTCGAATATTGAGGTGAATATTGAGGGATATCTGAATCTCAGCGCTCCTTAGGTATGGGGGGACCAGTGGCACGGCCACTGGACATTTCAAAGGACGTGTCATTGTGATAACTTTAGAGCCAGAAACTGACATTATTCCAAAGAAATTATGCACAAGCATCAGACAGCGTGCTCTTGTATTTTGTCCTTGTTAGGCCGTTGCTCTATGCGTTTGGTGAAAACTCTCTATTCTATCCCAGATTGCTAAACAGGGCAAACTACGAACTACAGGACAACACCATGCAAATTTAAATCCCATAATGCCCTGCGTTTTTTCTACAAAAGCTTGAGTTGCTAACGCTTTCAGTAAGAGACAGTTTCTTTCTTTATATAGAGTAATGGAGAGCTGCAAATATTTAACGTCAGATATGTGACAGGTAAAGTAATGAAAACTCATAGCTTTATACAGTCGTATAACCTACTAAAAGTACTTTTAGACATTAGCACAGACAAAATGAATGCAACATACATTGAATGCAACATAAACAGTAATGTGTTTAACTGGTTAATTGTTATTTCTTGTTGTTCATTGAGTAATTCCCACTTGTATTTAGTGACTAATGTGGACCTTATTTGTACTTCTGATGTCTGTGCCTAAGCCTGGGCTAGTGGCAACCCGCTTGGACTGGGGGTGCAGTGAACATTTCGGGGTGATACTGTGTTTTGGTACACAGGGGTACATCTAGTTTTCTGCAGTAGACCGGAAAGAAATACTGACAAAACTAGGCTACGCGAGCAATTCCGAGGTGCTTCAACTTTCTAGTTTTCTATAGGTTTAAGATGTTTTTTGCCTACTCCAATATATATATATATATATATATATACACTACCGTTCAAAAGTTTGGGGTCACTTAGAAATTTCCTTATTTTTGAAA
>JAVSBV010033037.1:0-11565 GCA_033117975.1 Parotocinclus spilosoma | reverse complement strand
TGTGAATACTTATGTAAATATGATTTCTTTGTTTTTTAATTTTAATAAATTTTCAAAACTCTCAAGAAAACTTTTTCCACATGGTCATAATGGGGTATTTTGTGTAGAAATTTAAGGAACGATATTAATTTAATACAATTTGGAATAAGGCTGTAACGTAACAAAATGCGGAAAAAGTAAAGCACTGTGGCTACTTTCCGGATGCACTGTAAGTTGCAGAAGTGCAGGTTTATAGCATAGAAAGTAAGTGGTTTTTTTTTCTCTTATCAAAAAGTTTCTAAAATTACTGGGACTTTACCAGGGATTTACATGTTTTTTCAGAAAGTCCAGATATTGGGCACATGGCATTAAACATATTGAACCTATGTTGGCAAAGATATCAACAGTGATGCACAGATTAGTGTTGCATAGTCATATCCATGTTGCTTGCACCCTGTGAGTTACCTGTAGTTTTGAGCTGTATTCAAAATGCTTTTCGAATAACTACGTTCTTAAATACTATAGAAAGGGTTATTAGGCGTTTTCACACATCCTTATATGCTCTGCTCATTGCTGTGCGACAGCATGTTAAACCTCGTAAACACACAACACACACACTGTAGCATGGCACATGGGATAACATCTTATGCGTGCCGTTTCTTATAAAAGATAAATACTTCTTAAAAGAATAAACCTCTTATTTTATATTAAATAGGTATCATTAATCATGGACCTAGACCTAAAATCAGAGAAGATGAAACATAATGTTGCACTGTCATGATGCAATAACCAATTTTAAGACCGGGTGAAAATAATGTTATTGAATTTTTCAAAGTAATAAATGAATTCTGTTGAAGCTTGTATTGTCCACTCGTTTCCCACACGAACCTTAAAAGGTTTTATCATTAAATAACATTACACTGGCAAAGTTAAAAAAATAAAAAATAAAAAAAAAAAGTATTATAAAACAGGCACAGAACATCTCGTGATTAGTCTCGTGAAAGACTTGCCTATAGAATAGCATGGTATAATGAAATGCTAACTTTCATCCATTATTTTCAAGGAGAGAACGATATTAAATGCTTAAATTTAATATTAACACTTTGTCATAGTGGTCTGTCGGATGCAGCGTCAGGACTGAGCGATGGAAACGAGGGCAAGCATGAAACTCGCACCACAAAGCGATACCAGCGCCGCTCTTCCCGCAGTCGCTCACAACACGAAAAAACGGCCAAGCCAAAGCTTGTTGTTCTGAATGTAAGTGCGTTTCAGTTGGTTTTATTTTACTTGTATTTGTTTTAGTAATCACAAATGGTGAAATTTAAATATCTACTAATAAGGCTTTCTTTCATGTAGTTTTCATGGGGAGACATGCAACTTAGATTTTACAGCATATACCTTTTCATTAGTACACATGCATTGCCTCAATCTTACACTTAATTGTTCACACGGTTCTTTTCTGCTTCCTTTCTGTGACACAGATTAGATTTTTCATGGCAGTGTGAACGGTATAAAATGCATTCATTTTGAATATTTCAATTCCTGTTTCATGGAGTGCTGAAATTTGATGCGTTTCTGAAACATGGCTGAATAATGTGACTGCAGTCTGATCAGTCCAGTTGGAGTTAGTGTGACTCTTACATGGGGCTGTGATAACTGTTACAGCAATACTTGGTACCGCAATATGTGGTGTCTACCCTGGTGTTTAGCTCAATCGCCATCACCGTAGTTATCAGTTCTAAGATCTGACTCCGTCTAACTGAATTATACTCTAGCACCCAACGTTTACATGATCAACAAACAGACTACACTAACAGAAGAAAGGTTTATATTATTTTAAATAAACAGACTACTTGTTACCAAATCACTGTTGACTGCCAAACTGCTGTGATAGTGTTTTATCACGTCGATAAGAAACACAGTACCATCACAGCCTTACTGTTGAATAACTTCTGTGTACATTGTTACACATGCAAACCTTAGCTATTTTGAAAGCCTTGTAGGATGTAGAAGATGTAGGATGTAGGCTTTTCAGAACTCATGGAAAGTGAAACAAACTTCACTATGCCGGATAGGTTAATCGATTTGTTGTAACCCATTACTGTCAGAAGGCAGAACAGTCAATCCTTGCCACTTTTATTCTTCTTCAAATGAACGTCCTCCTTTAGGGGATCTCGATATGGGTCAATGTTTTTCTGTACGTGGAAGTTTTACCTCATCAGACTGGGCTTGGAAACATGCTACACAACAAAGAGGTGTGAACAATGAAACATTTTAATTTGGAGCATTAAATCGCACTTATCCAGAGCAGCTTATACTTTTTGGCAAAGTAGGGATTTGAACCCTGGGTCATCAGGTCCAGAGTCTAGGCCCTTAACCGCTAGGCTACCACAGTCTGGATAACTTTTATCTGGACACGGCCTTCATTTTGGTTGTGTGCGCCTCAGTCTGCATGGCTTTCCTGTGAGAGCTTATGATGGTCTTATACAATAGCAAAAGCCGGTGAAAACATTAGGCAATCTGGATTTCACAAACACTACTGTTTTCCAAAGCTTCTCTTAGTAAAAATTTGCATTTGGATTAATATTAGTTACATTATGCATTGCAACCTATTTCTGTTAGCTTCATATCATTGTTTGTCCTCTGTCTGCCATAATGTTTTGCGTTTTAGATTTCGAATATTGGTGACAGAGTGGCTGAATGTCAACTGGAAACTCACAACAAGAAAATGGTGACTTTTAAGTTTGATCTGGATGGAGACAACCCTGAAGAAATAGCACAGATCATGGTACCTTGTTGTTCCAATGGTTCTTTACTAGGGAAACATTATATCCAGCTTGATATTTGTGTTCCGTTTTGATGAAGGATTTTGTTGTGCATTCAGGTCACGAGCGATTTTATTCTGGAGAGTGAGCGAGAGGCCTTTATTGAACAGGTACAAGAGGTCATAGACATGGCAGATGAGAAAAGAGAAGCTGTAAAAGATGGCAGTTCCCAGGTAGGTAATACTCTTACCTATAATGTCCATGTTGATTATAGATGCAAGGGTTGTTAACGTTTATTGTCACTGTAGATCATAAGTGACCCACACCAACAAACACCTGTGATATCCACTCCCAATCAGCCTGGTAAGCGTGATTGTGCAACAGTAAACTAAAAAGGAGTGTTGATTGTAACGTATGATAGCTTATTCTTTAATGTTTTACTCCACTCTTGATAACAGGACTGCCACCCAGTGTAGCTGCACAGGTGGTCCACTCAGCAGGACGCCGTTTCATTGTCAGCCCTGTACCAGAATCACGGCTTCGAGACTCGTTCTTTGGCCCTCCCTCAGCCAGTACATCTTTTGGAGATGATGTTCCAGGTGGGTTATTCATTAATGACGTCAATTTAACATAATCAACTGATGTTGGTAAGCATTGCTAACTTTGACTGATGCATTTAAATGGCGACGCAGATACTGAAAGCTTGAATAAGCCATGCCAAAAAGTGAAACCATTTGTTTACATTTCTCTATGTGGTTTTCAAATGAAACTGTGTGTGGTTTTTATAAAGTCCTATCACAATAATATGACCACCCTTTGTTTTTACACTCATTGTACAGTATATCTGCCTTTGTTTACCATATAGAGGCACTTTGTTGTAATTACAGTCTGTACTCCATCTGTTTCTCTACATACTTTCTCATTTTACCCTGTTCTTCAATGGTCAAGATCACAGCAGATTGCTCGGTTAATGTCTCTGAAGATTTTGAAATGCATTCGCTGGTAATCTTCTGCTGCATAGACTGAATGCATCCATGCTTACTGATGCAGGAGTTTTTAATTCCTTACTCATTTCAGTTGTACTAAATGTTGTGTTGGCAAGACTTTCTCAATTCAAGTAAGTTGTATTTCTATAAACGGCTTTACAACTATCTCGGCCCTCAGCCTAACCCCCAGCAAACCCACTAAATGAACGATCCCGAAGAGGGCCATGACCCAAAAGGGAAAACAACTTGCTCAGGCAATCATCACATGTCCTTGACTCATCCCCGAACTGTTGGTGATTCCATTTGGGGTGAAGCCATGTGTATGGCATCTCTAATGAAGAGTGCAGAGTTGGCCAAAATGTGCAGACAGAAAGGAATTTGCAAGCATGGAACAGTGATGCAAGTGTTAGATATAGTTTAAACTCTGCTCATGGACGTTCAGAATGAGAGTTCAATCCTTTGGTCTCTTGCTAACTATTAACTTAAGTTAACTATTTTCAATGCTCTTGTCCTATTTTCAATGGGACTTTCATGCAAATGATTATATGTACATGAATAAGGGCATATATTGTACAGTGTAATTTAATAACCTTACAAATAAACAAAGCAATAATGTGTGTTGTTAGAATATCTGAATTATAGTTATGTTGTTTTCAATACCGAGGGAAAAAATATGTATTTTTTTTTTTTTTAGCTGTTACAAGGAATTAGCTTTTCTGTATGAAAGCTTTTTGATTTGACATTTGTTGAACTATGCTGGTTTTCTGTTTTCAGCTCCTGACCCTGCTCCACCTGCCAGTACACAACAGGGACAAGGCAACGTAGCTTCCAACACTAACCAGCCCACTGCTTTACCCCCTCATCCTGTGTACTCAAGTCCAGATGCAATCACACCAAACGCCTCTGCTGCCCTCTCTATAGGATCCACTTCCCCGCCTTCTTCTGCTCAGCTGCCACGGACAGGCAGGATGTCCCCTTCACTTGCTCCACCAGATCAGCTCATTTCCCAACGGCGCACATCGCTGCCTACTCTGATTGCACCTTACCAGCAGCCTGAGAGCAGCAGCAGCAGCATTGTTCTGCCCTTAGCTGGGGATCCACTTTCTACTGCTGCAGCTTCTGTTCCTCAGGTGCCACCTGGCCACTCCTCTAACCCCACACCTCTGCCTGTAGTTACTCCTGGGCACTGTGCTGAGAGTGAAGGGGAGATCCAGGGAAAGTCACCTGGCATTGAGGACATCCACGCACTGGACAAAAAGCTCCGTTCTTTATTCCAAGACCAGAGCTCTTCCTCAGGCTCTTCAGTTCACACTGATAGCTCTGGAGATGTGGCCCCTACCTCTTCACCCCCCAATACCATCGGTTCGCCTCCTCCTGGCCTGGTCTCCAGTGCAGGCCACATGTCACCAGCTAGTGTGTCCCTTAGCTCCAGCGGTAACTACGCTCCTGGCACATTTGCCTCACAGGTCCAAACTGGAGCAGCTACTGTGCATGTTCCAACTGGCCAAGGTGATCCTGGATTGCAAAGACTGCAGGTAGGCACAGTGGTTTTAATGTTTTTTGTTGTTTTTTTTAAATGGTTTTTAATGGTCTTTATAATAGGATCCATGGTAAAGACAGCTTGTGTTGGCTCCCTGACAATATAAACATATAACTCTGTTCCGTGTGGGTAATTTAGCAAAGTCACCTTAAAGCTCCAGACATCAGTGACTCAATCACCACTGCAGACTCCGACTACGTGCGGTTTGCATGTCAGTGTGGGTTTTATTTGGGTGCTGTGGCCCTAATATAAAATATGGGTGAGAGTATGACAATGGAACAGTTGTTTACATGTAACTTTGGCAGGGACACAAAGCAAACAACATTTGAAACCGAAAAAACACCACCTCATACAAACATTTTTCTGTATTTAAATTTTCAGTGGCTTAAATTACTGTGCATCTCTAGGTCTGTTGCATCCCTCATCTTACCAAGCAGTAAGGAAGAATAGGAAATTTGAAAAGAATGTAATAGAATTTATAAATAGGGACATGTGAGCATTTATTTAACCAACATTTGTTGTTTTGGCTTAGTCATTTTAAATATTTAATTAAATAAAAAGATGCTTAGGTGGCACAGCAGTCTTGTACACCTAGGCGTAGGAGGTTGGATTGAGGATCATCTCTCAGTGCTCCAGTGATAACCCCTGCTTACCCTGCGTTGGACTGGTGTAGTAAACCTGACCAGGAAAGTCAAGGTTTTAAAAGTGGGTTCTTTTAATCTGCGTTCAAACCAGCATTCCTCCCAGTCAAGGATCTGCACATCCTTAAGAGTGGCCGCTTGCTTGTAGGTGGGTGTGAACAGCTGATTCCTGGCCTGATGAGGTACCTCTGCTATGTTGTGCCATTCATTTGGCCAGTTGGTGTTTGGTTTCTCCTATGTACAATTCTTGTGGATCTCCCGGCATGGTGTCTCCTGGTGTTTTGGGGATTGAAAGCCACTAAGACGTGGTGTTTGGAAAGCACAGCTATTCCGCAATCCTGTGTGAATGGCACACGTGGCCATTGATCAGTTTAATATGCACGTTGCCATGGGCATTAATGGCATAGTTCAGATTGTTATCCAGGGTATCAGTAGTGCAAATGTGCTGTATATAAGATTGGGGGGGGAAATGCATTCAATTGACAGGTTATAATCAAGATTTATTGTTTTACATTTACATTATATTTACGGCATTTAGCAGACGCCCTTATCCAGAGCGACTTACAACTACAGCGACTTATATTCTCACAATTCAAGCAATGGTGGGTTAAGGACCCAACTGTGTCACTTGCTTAAGGACCCAACTGTGGCAGCTTGGCAGAGGTGGGATTTGAACCCAGGACCTTCAGGTTCAGAGTCCAGTGCCTTAACCGCTAGGCTACCACAGTTTTAAGCAGCTCTGTCACTTCCATTTTTTCTTTCATTAACATTTTTTTGTTCCTTTCAGACACCTGTGATTGGACCTCAAGATGGACAGACTGCCTCAGAAACCAGGCAACCTGTGGTACCACCAGGTACTGAGGGTTTGAAACTAGGCAGATTTCAGGTACTAATTGGTGTTCCTCTGTTTGGGTGTTGCTGGACTGAATTTTCAAGCATTGTTTTAATCAAGCACACTAAATTGTGTCCAGGTTTCTGTGGCCCCTGATCAAGTTATCGATGGCACTTCTGACCTAAGTATCATGCCATCATCTTCATCTACCACCTCTTTTTCTTCTTCATCTTCTACTGCATCAAGCCCTGAAAACACACTCCATAAGCACCAAACTCTGCCAAATGCAAGCTCTTGTCATGAAATTGATTTTGCACCTGCTGCTGCTACAATTGGGCGCTTTCAAGTTACTCCAGCTGAAAAGGAGGATGCTACTGTAAGCTCAGAGGAGGGGCTACAGCTCATTGTGCCTCCCACCACGCAGACCAACTGCCAGTACATCTTTAGCAGTGACGACTCTGAGCCAGAGGATGAAGCCTTTAAGAAAGAGATTAAACAGCTTAGGGAGAGGTAGGTCTTGCTTCCTGATCGTTTTACGCTGCATCTCAGATAGAAAATAAAGACATCTTACAAATGCATACTTTTAATGTTTTTAAAGAAATAAATACCAATAAATCAGCATCCAAATATTAATGGGGTAGTTTGAAGCCTCCACTAAAACAAGTCTACTACTTAAGCTACTCTTAAGATAAATTCTTCATAACCTTCTCTTCTTGCAGGCATACGATTGAGATTCAGGCCTTGCAGAGTAAGCAGAAAAATGAACTTGATGAACTACTTGCACGTATGGGCAAATCACGCCCCTCTGTGGTGGCCCCCTCTGCTGCTGCTGTGGCTGGAGGCCGACGGCGGCTTACCAAATCCAAGGGAAGCAAATCAAGCCGCAATGGTAGCAACCACAGCAGCCCTCAGCAACGAGGTACGTGGCTAATTTACTTCAATAGCAGGAAGTTGCTGTTAAATAGTTCATCCCAATGCTTAAGTTTTAAATGGGTTCGAAAGGAAGTGAAGAAATTCACTCAGACTTCTGTACTTGGGCGTATGTGTGCTTTAGGTTTCTTATTGATGTACATGAACATGCTATAGGACTTGGCTTTGGCCTCTATCACTGTCTGGGTTACATCAAGATCAAGAACAACTGTGTGTATGGCCTGAAACACCAGCTTTTTTTCTGTTGACTATAACATACAGTACTGTGCAACTCTTAGGCCACCATTAGATTTGCTGTTCTAGGAATGGTATAATTGCCATATACAACATTGAGATGATTGGACCCAAAAATGGCTGCTACCCTCCAAAAAGGACCATTCCTGTCCAAGCTTCTTCAAGCTGTAGAAGGGACTACTTGGTATCCCAGTGTATTTGCCAGATGCTGCAATTGCTCAAGTGTAGGGGGGGATCACACTAAATACTTGCCACTTTAGCCTCTTTTATTAAGATACTATATTTATTCTATATCTATTATTGTAATGCTATATCCAAATTTCCTGTATTTTCTGGTTGTTTCCTAATAAATTATATATCTACTCTGTTGGTGGCCTAAGAGATTTGCACAGGTCTATATGTGCTTCCCAGTCCAAACAGGAAGAAATAACACATTGAAATAATAACATAATAATAAAAACAGCACAGGTAAATATGTGCACTCAACAAGGACAGTGGACATGCTTAAAACTTTGTATGAGTGACTTAACATGCTCGCTTTGCAGAAGGTTCTGTTAGCAGACGTATCACAAAGCAAACCATCCTGGTCATGGTTGCTTGGGTAGATCTGGAGCCTCATATGGAATTCACTGGGCGTAGGCAGAGTAACATCCTGGACAGAGCATCAGCTTATTGTTCTATAAACACAGCACCTGACCTGGATGTTGCAAACCTCACCTCAGTTCCTCCGATACTTTTATAACGATTTCTAAGTGTCTAAATGCTTGACATTTTCAGTATTTCAACTTTCTCTTCTCGATTAATGAAATTACATCAATTGGGTTTTTTATAACCTTATTTTGTAACCTTTATAATATATAATACACAAACAATGTGTGTGTGCGTGTGTGTGCGTGTATACAGCATAAGCAATAGAACACGAGAGGGAGTGTGTTATCGCGAATAACATCACGGCTGTGATTTGGTCGTATTGATGTTATTCGCGATAACACACAACCTCGAGTGTTCTATTGCTTTTATACAACAGTTTATTTCTACAAAATAAATGAAGAAAATAAATTAAACAACATCAAGAAATTCATAATAAATATGCTTTAATGAGGACGGAGCCTTCCGCCAAAAAGTAGTTCCACAACAACAGTTCCATGGCCTGTCTCAAGGGCTACAATACGGCGTATAGTTTATACAGGCTAACACCACGAACGGTAACTTTAAATCGAAATTGAGATTAAGCGAAGATCTTCTTCAGAGTCTGTCCAAACTGGCTGTAGGTAAAATGTTATGTTAAAGGCATCCATTGAATTCATTTTTGCAGGATGTATTAGCACAGATATAAAAACGTTTGTGTGTATATGCCGTTACTAGGCAACGCGTCCGCGGAGTGATACAGCTTTAGTGTGAGGATGATATAACAGCACAGTTAGAACACATCTCAACCAATCGGATTGTGAGGTCGGAACTAACTGTTGTATAATTCCATTTACAGTATTTAGCAGAAGCCCTTGTCTAGAGCGATTTACAACTGATACAGTCCTACAATCCAAGCAATGGTGGGTTAAGGGTCTTGCTCAGGGACCCAACTGTGGCAGCTTGGCATAGGCGGGATTTGAACCCTGGACCTTCTGGTCCAGAGCCCAGTACCGTAACCGCTAGGTTACTGCTGTCCCCTGCACTGGGCAGAACTGAGATCGGGGTAAACGGTTCGACACGCGCTGTCTTTTTCCTCGGCGTCCAAAAGAGCGCACGTGCTTAGGTGGGTTACGTGTAGTCCCCGATTCCCGACGCGGACAAACCCATCGTAGGTAGAACTGATCGTAACCCGAGTAACCCCGGCCCATCGGCGAACGAGATTAAGCAACATTTTGTAACCGCGGCCAAAAACCGTGTGTTGCTCAACAAGTTCCTTCGCTGAAATATTGCCGCGTTACACATTGGCAGGTTCGCAAATACACCCTAAACGTTCGCCGTTCGCCGCGCTATTTATCTAGAGCAAACACAGCGTGTTCTTGTGTGACCCCGTACGAAGGCGAGTGCGTACAGACAGGCATGTTGACAACAGGTGAAGCTTTTGAATAAAGAAAAAAAAAAAAAAGCCTTTCTGGTGGCAACCGCTTCTCGGTGCGCTTTCACCACGGCCCTCATTTCCACTTCAAACACCCAGGGAAAGGGATCCTACCCGTGGGGTAGGGGGTAATGAGCGCTGCGCCATTCTTCCTTCGCTCTATTGGTCGTTGTTTAAAAGAAGAGGGAAAGCCCCCGGTTTAGAGATCCTCCTGTTAAACAGACACGCCGCTCCCCGTCCGAGCTGTCGCACAATTACGCCACTATAGCGTCTTGTCCCGTTCTCGAGCTCACTTACAAGGCCATTAAGGTTCGCTCCATAAAGGCTGTGAATAGAAGCGAACGGGGGTCAGTTAAGCCACGATTTGGCCCGAATAGCATTCGGGACGTTAATCAAGTCATCAAGGGGCACAATGGGGCCTTTATGCTCAGGGACGCTGACGGGGCCAATAATGGAGCTGTTGCCGTCGGCACAAACGCCACCGGGTCGCGGAAACACTTTTGACAAACCTGTTTGTTTTCCGTCTGCGACTCCTCTTTGCTGAGACCGTTTTTAGGTTTTCACCCATCTGGCGCACCTAAGAAAAAGCACACAGCGTTTAAAGTACAGGACTGTGAACTAAAAGGTCCAGGGTTCAAAGCACAGCCAGGCCCTTAACCGACAGTTACCTGGGATATCGCGACAGAAGCCTGAATAAGGGCGTGGTCTGATGCCAAGGTTCCCAACCTGGGCTCCGCAACCCACACAGGGGTTCAATTATATATATATATATATATATACTATAAATAAACTACAATATCACGCTCAGTGGGAAAATGTCTGTGTGTAATATTACTCAAAAAGATGCTTTTACTCAAAAACAGTATACACTCACACATACTGAATCAATCTTTTGTAAGGGTGTGTGTGTGTGTGTGTGTGTGTGTGTACAGGTCTACTCTGTTGGGCTGTTCAAAGATGCGTTTTTAGCTATAAACTGAGGCAAAATGAAAAGGGGGGAGAACAAGCTCTGTCATTCAAATTTGTTTGGCCCCAAAAAATGCCTCGGTCTGTTTGTCTATGGGTGCAGCCATTCTCAGATACTTATTAGGTGGGGAGGGGGACTGGGGGCGGGACAGCACCATAGAACAAAGCTAAGGAACCACGATTCTTATAACAGGGGAAGACAAACGGGACCCCGCTGCAGCCGACGCCGCCACCTGTGTCAACGATTTCAGCAATGTCTTGAGATCGATCCTATCAACCGCGGGTTCTCACGTTGGGAATCTGCTCGGCTAGAGTGTCGCGACCTATTTTGGTGCCTGCCCCGCCGTATAGCAAAACAAAACGCTTGTTTCAGACGCGGGCAAGCGGATCGTACAACCTACGCTGCTGTTCTCGTGATCTTGAAACGGTTCCTAAGATTATAGGCGTCAAAGCCAACCTGTGATCTGCAGCACACCCGCTTCGGTACTACAGTGGAAATACAGTGGAGGTAATGGGACCTCATCGGGACGCGATCGTTTTAGTCCTAATAACCGGCTGGTCCGATTAAACGAACATGCCGTATGTTACAAGACGGGACGTGCTATGTAACATATTAAATGTTTATTAAAC
>JAVSBV010033026.1:0-11566 GCA_033117975.1 Parotocinclus spilosoma | reverse complement strand
TGCTCAATTTC
Source organism: Parotocinclus spilosoma (assembly GCA_033117975.1). Lineage (NCBI taxonomy): Eukaryota > Metazoa > Chordata > Actinopteri > Siluriformes > Loricariidae > Parotocinclus > Parotocinclus spilosoma. The sequence continues at coordinate 11,555 of JAVSBV010033026.1, read as the reverse complement.
TTTCTCCCAGCCACTTATTGCTACTGGTCCCAACTTTATTGGGATTTGTTGACACTTTGAAATTTTTAAGTAACATATTTTCCTATAAAATTTACTTATCTTAAACTTTTGATCTGTCATCTATGTTCTATTACAAATAAAATATTGACATTTGCCATCGCCACATCCGCATTCAGTTTTTATTCACAATTTGTTTAGTGTCACAACTTTTTTGGAATCCGCTGGCACACTCTTAGATGTGTTAAAACTAAGCAACACCCACACAAGTTTAATAAGTGCACTGCATTACTGCTGTCAATTTCTCATTTTTGACAAGAAGTGAGACAAAATAATCCTTTGTAAATGCATGCAGTTACTGACATTAGCTCCTTGAACTTATATTTGTTCTGATAAGTCCACATCAATGTATAATGCTCTGTGTGTAAATGTATGTTACTTAAGAGTAATATGAATTACAATAATAACCTGCTCACACATTGCATAAGTGTGTTTCATATCTGGATTGTATCTGGTTTTACTGGATTCTGTTAAAACATTTCACTAAAATGAACTGACCTGGTCATCTGAACTTACTTTTCCATGCACAAAGCACAGACACATACATCTTTAAACACAAGTTACTTCCAGTGTATTATATGCTTTCAAAGATGAGACAGAAAGCCCACAGGCAATAAAGAATCTTCTTCAGCACAGGATGTTTCAGATGCTATGATGTATGTAGTGGTCAGTGCTATTACTGTCCAGGGAATATTTTGCACATAAGAAAGAAAAGTCAATAATGGTGAGGGAGAATTGTTTCACAGTACATATCTGTTAATGGCTCGTGAACAAAAGGGAACACATTCTGTGATAATGCAAGCTGTGATCAATCAGCAAAAGTAAATACATGGATGCACACTCACACAGAAATGTCACAAACAACAATCACTCTGTAAACATTTTTAGTTCACGTCGTGTTTGGTGGGCAGATTATGTTTGCTTGTGCAGTTACATGCAATTTCACAAGACAAATTTAATCAATGCTTGTATTAAATGTAGGGTTGCAAAGAAAACGGATGAATTAGAAATGGAAACAACTAAAGGTCAATACAGCTACCAAATTTATTCACACTACGATTTACTTCTCTGGTGTGTATGTGTGTGTGTTTGTGTGTGTGTGTGTGTGTAAGTGAGAAAGAGAGAAGTCTCTTTTCGAATAAAAATTCTGAAAATTCTAATTCTAAACAGCTAATCTTTGTTATGATATGTGGTGGATGCGGGAATGAATTAACCCCACGACAAGAATGGGGAAATAACTAAAAAGGCAGAGCAAAAGGCTCTCTAAATTACAAAAACCTAAAAGAGAAAAAGTAAAGCAACTCTGTTGCGTCCCAAGTGGGAATGGCACCCACAACTGCCACGCACACAAATCGACTGCAATATCCAATAATAAATATCCTAAGATGATATTGCAAGATGTTGTAATAGAGACACACTAATAATCCAATAAATCACAAAATGGGTGAGGCTTTAGAAGGCAATTATTTATAAAAAAATATGTCATTTTGTAGAACTGGTTTGGCATTGATACAGACAGCTTAGAATATAAAACAATAACATATAAGACAATTCTTTAAATAAATAAAATATTAGATAAAATAACAAAAAAGGGATATTATCTATCAATGCATCAAAGTGTACGAGGTACAGAGCAGGAATTGATAAAAGGCTTTAGGGAGGAAGAGCATGGTTCCCTTTTCTACTGCTTTAAAAATCTAGTTAATGGAAAGACAGTGAAACTAACACTGCAGTGATAGAACTCACACTCACACGAGAGAACTCTGGTAAAATGAAAACCAGAAATGCCACTGGCTGCATTCTGAACCAGATATAGGTCAGACTGTACACAAGTGAAGACCCACGAGGGACAGCAATACCACAGTCTAGTTTTGGTATAACATGAGACTGGGCACGTGTTGTATAGGAGATACAGTACTGTAGAGTAATGTAGTCTTATGCCATCATTGGATTAGATATACCATTGTTGTATAATATAATTATACTGCTCACAAAAAGTATGAAATATCCCCTATTTTTTGTGAGCAGTGTATTTTCCAGAATACACAACCATTTATGCATTCACCTTCTTATCCACTTAGTCCTGGACAGGGTCGAAGGACAGCCGGTGCCTACATGGCACCAGCGGGCACAAAGCAGTAACAACCCTATGCCCTAGGGCATAGTTAGTGTAATAAACTAATCTAATCTGATCTAATCAATAAACAAAACATTCCTTTCGACTTGGACACAGCAGGAAACCGGAGTACATGAGTAAAAGGGACAAAGGGAGGACATTCAAACTCCACACAAACAGTACCCAGACCTCAATACAACAAGAATTACAGAAAATGCATATGTAGTATTAAAACGCTGAAAAAAGAAAGAACAACGTCTTGTTGTACTTTTCTCTTGTACTTCCCTGTGTGCGCTTTCCCTTACACTTACGCAATAGCTGCAATTGTCTACAATTGTTGAATCCAATCGTATATATTTTATATGGTCATTAAATCATCTCCAAATCTAAACAACAAATCTAAAGGAGGCCTAAGACTTTTGCACAGTACTGTATTTGCATTGATGGGTCTGCTATCATGATTCTTGCATTCTTGGAGGGTGGGTTTAGCAGGTAGGTAAGAAGTTCTTTACATGGTTAAATCTCTACTGAAATGTATAACAGCTCAGACTTACTAAGGTTTAGAGTTTAAGAATTTAAACATGCTTAGACGTATATGTTTAGTGGCTTGGTTCCCGTTTCTTAAATCTCACTCCAGATTTATTATAATCTTAGTGTATAGGGGTTACTGAAAACTAAAGCTTACAACATTATGATTTCTGAATTCTACTAAACAAGCCACTCAGTTAATTGTCTTGATGCTGGTTAAATGAATCAAAATAAACTTCCCATAATTATGGACACACGGTAAGTACCAAGAAGCTTCATTAACTGCGGCAGAGCATGTGATAATGAGTAAATAGCAATCAAGCTGGCAGTTACTCTCATTGCACATTACAATGACTACTGGTATTACACAAGCATTAAACCAGAACTGACTGAATTAGTACATAGAGTCAGTCTAAATGTACATCACTGTCACAGTCACATCAATACAGTATACCGCAGAATGAGCCAATGGCCAAACAAATGTGGAGATCCAATTAGAGCTAAACCATAAACAGTATACAGGTGCATAAAATCAAGTGTAATGTACAACCGTGTTATCTCCAAAGACAGGCAGTGGCAGCAGAATGGTTCATACTGTAGAGCTCAGAGACTTTTAATACGACAACAAACCAGTTTGATTAATATTTATCCCATAGAGAGTCGTGTTAGGCTACTGTTCTGAAGAATAAAAATTACAAAAGGTTCAAAACAGTGGAAACAAATGATTTTTATATAGCTGATACTAGCCACAATACTAGCTTTTTGCCACTATTAGTTAATTATACTAATGTACTAATTGTAAATATATTCATAGTGGTTAAACATATTTGATTTATGATTTTATTATACTATTATTTAGACATATAGAACATGGCAGCAACTTCCCCAACTTTGTTGGGAAGTTATTTAAATTTGTAATACAGTCCTTGGTAATGCTAACCTAAGTTGTATCTGATATTTTTTGTGTGTGAAAAAAGTATCAAGTCTCTCTGCTGACTGTGGTGAGGGTTGTGTATGTGTGACGCTGTAGAGAATAGCTGTGCCCCCATTTAATGTGGAGTGCTGAGGCTTGGGCACTAAGGAATTCATAAATCTTTAAATCAGGTGTGAGGTATGAACCAGAGTGTCTCAGTGATAGTTCAGGTCTGAACAAAGCTACTTCTGCTAATCCCTGGTGATGTCAATCTGGTCAAATTGTAAAATCTATATCTATACTGCTCTCAAAACTAAATATTCCATGCTGCAATATCCTCTAATCTTTGCGCTCCATCCGTACATCCATCCATCCATCCATCCATCCAGGGTATCCCGCAGTGCTTAATAGGTAAGGTGGCAGCTTTCAGTCACAAACACATGTTGTTTTGAATAATTGATCAGAATTCTTCACTCAACCCATTGCAAGTTCCTCAAAGCGTCCAAACAGATTACGCGATAGTTCATGATAATCATGAGATTTTAAATGCTGAAATACCCTCCAGCTTCTAAAAACAATGGCTTTCCTACGCTTTTACAAAAAAAATTAATAAAATAGCTAAAGCTAAGTACATTCTTGATCAAAACAGTCAAATAAATGCAAATACCAAAAATATCTTCATATTTAGAGGGGAAATTAACTGTAAATGCCTCTGGATCATCCAAATATACTGTATATATACAAGCATGTGATAATCACCTCAGGCAAGTAACAGGTGTGGGGAAATAAAAAAAAACATATCTGAAACCAGATAACATGAAGAGAAGTTCACTTAATATTTGCATTGTGTGTCTGTGTGCTACACTAAGTATGGACAACAGAAAGAGGAAAAGAGAACTGTTTGAGGACTTGAGAACCAAAATTGTGGACCAATATCAACAATCCCAAGGTCACAAGTCCATCTTCAGAGATCTTGATGTTCCTTTGTCCACAGTGTGCAACATAATAAAGAAGTTTACAGCCCACGGCACTGTAGCTGCTCTCCCTGGATGGAAGAGAAAATCTGATGAAAGGTTGTAACGCAGGATAGTCCGGATGGTGGATAAGCAGCCTCAATCAAGTTCCAAAAGTAATTTATGCTGTTCTGCAGGCTCAAGGTGTATCAGTGTCAGCGCTAAATGCTATGGCAGGAGACCCCAGAGGACACAGAAACATAAAAAGCTAAACTGGTTTGCCAAAATGTATGAGTTGTAATGAAATGTGGTGGTTTTTGTTAGGACCCAAGTATGCGGGATAGACAAAATCCCACAACGTATAATAATAATGGGAAAATAATATAGAAAAACTAAAAGGGGACTAAGAGTGGAGCGTAAGGCTCCCAAACACAAAAAACCCCCCAAAAGGATGAAATGGCATCCCGAGTGATGCAGAGAGCAGGATTTGGGACGTCTCCCAAGTGGCGAGGCAGGTAGTCCGAACGCCAGATGGCGAGGGAGAGCTCGAACGCGCACGTAGCGCAGGAAAGCCATGCTGGGGCGCGTATAGTTCAAACGCGCAGCCGGGTGGCCACTCTCAGATCGAGAGGGCAGCCAACTATAGTGAGGCTCAAGAGAGCGCAGAGGGCGCCAGAAAACGAGTATTAACTCAGGCGTGCGAACAGCGCGAACCTGTACAGATCGCGAAAGGCGCCGAAGCGCCAGGGGGCGAGTGTGAGCTCGAGAGCAAGTGTGCCGCGAGTAAGCAGAGCTGGGGCGTGTCCCATTCAGGACAGACAGTGGGGCTCGTTGAGTGCCGACGACAGAGGAGCAAGAGCTCAGGCGTGCGAGGAGCGCACGAGTACGGGACGGCAGACCCTAAAAGTGCCCCTAAAAATACTAAATACCTAAGGGGTTCCCCCCCGTACGTGTCCATCGGCACGAAAAGCCCCTAGACGTAACAGACTATTCCTAGAGGTGGGCGTAAGGGCGCTAGCGCCGGTGGTAGGGCACGCATACCGAATTAGGACGACCTGGCACCGAACAGCCCTAAAACCCGAAAAAAAAACCTAAATTGGACACTGGATTTAAGCCGCCTCACCGATAGCTCTGTAATGGCCACCGGCGAAGACAGGCGAACGCTCCGGGCTGAAGGAAGGAACCCTAACATGAGTAAGCCAAAATCTTTCTGGCAAAATGTCTTGTGGACAGAAAAGACCATGATTTTTGATTAAAGGACATCATTTGAATGTTTACCCAAAACAAGGTAAAGCCCACAAAGAAAAGAAAACAGTACCTACAATCAAATATAGTAGAGGTTCAAATATGTTTTGGGGTTGTTTTGCTGCCTCTGGATGCCTTGACTGTGTGCAAGGCATTATGAAATCTGAAGACTACCAAAGGATTTTGGGTCGCAATGTAGTGCCCAGTGTCAGAAAGCTAAGTTTGCGTCCTAGGTCATGGGTCTTCCAGCAAGATAATGACCCCAAACATACTTAAAAAAACAAGAAATGGATGGAAACAAAGCACTGGAGAGTTCTGAATTGGCCAGCAATAAGTCCAGATCTAAATCCCATTGAACACCTGTAGAGAGATCTGAAATGTTTTTTGGAAGAAGGCCCCCCTCAAAGATGAGATACCTGGAGCAGTTTATAAAATTCCAGTTAAGAGGTGCAAGAGGTGATTGATTTATCAATTATTGTTTCAAAAGGTTGTGCAACTCCAATTTTGAAGTTTTGCATTAAATTATGGCTTTTTTTTCCATTTTTTTATGTGTTGTACCAATACACACAAATGAAATAAACAGGTGTATAACAAAACGTGCAATTGCAATACATTTCAGTGAAAAAAACATTTTCTTTAAAAAACTGGTGCCAACAATTTCAACATGACACAACAAAAAAGCAAGACGAAACATTAACATTGTGTGGGAACATTTAAAATAAAATAAAACAATGAAATATTAATTGCAAAGCACATTTTTCGTTTTATAGCAGCAGACATATGAACATCTAAATACTTGTGTTAATGTGGCAGTCTGTTATTCTAAACAAAGAACAATCGCACATAATGTGTCAGCTTCCCTACTTTTTGGTAACACCTTGCTTCAACTACCATCACAAATACCTATAGGAAATGATCGGTGTGCTAAGACTGAGCTTTTGTCATGAACCATTTTCTTTTGTCATTTTCCACTGATTTTGCATGCAATTACAGTTTGTGGACAGTGCTGTTACCTACTATAAGCAGTATAAGCTACTGCTTAGACATCCAAGCAATTTTAAAATAATTAGTCGTGTATTCACAGTAAAATGTATGACAATCAGGTGCGAGTGGGCACCCAGCTGTATTATTAAAAATGGGGATCTATTGCATATGATGTTTACAGCAGGTTTGTGGAAGTTATGGCATGATAAAAAGAGATTTCTGCAAACCTCAATACAATTGTTATCAGATTAATCGTCCAACAAACATCACTCTATGAGCCAGGTACATAACAGTCTGTGAAGTCACAAGGGAAACCTAATCAGCTAGGACTTTCTCCAATTGGTTAATGTTCTTTAACATGATGTGCATGACAAGGTTGCAAGGAGACAGCCACTGCTCTCCAAAAATAACATTGCTGATTATCTGCATTCTGCTAAACATCACATGAACAAGCTAAAATGTTTCAGAAAATACATTTTTGTGGCCCAACTTAGACCTTGAGTGGCATAAATTAAAATGTTTTTTTGCCCCCCCCCCCCTTTTTCTCAAACGTCGTTTGTTCCCCTTTATCTGCGTTCTTGGGTCCGCACTCCTAGATCATAACAAATTCACCAGCAATTATACCAATATTTAAATGTAAGGAAATCTGGCTATTAACTGAACCTCAAGAGAATATGAGTCATGCAGAATCACAATTACCTTAAATCCAAAAACTGTTCTACCAAATTGGGTTAGAAAAAGAAACAAGGTCAAAACTTTGAATTACCAAGTAAAATTATTGATCTTAATCCAATAGAAATGCTGTTAAAAACCTGATACCAGCTGTACATATGAGGAAACTCACCAACATTCTAGAGTTGGAGCTGTTTAGTAAAAAAGAATATACTACTATTTTCTAAGGGAATATGCAAGACTCGACAGCCGTCACTGGCAACATTTAGTTGCAGTTATTGCTGCACAAGGCCTTTACTCCAGATACTGAAAAGGTTTACATACATTTGTCAGCTATATATTGAGGCATTCCTCAATAAATGTATGACCAAATGAAAGTTTCAAGCAACGTTGAATAAGGTAGCATTAGGAATAGAATATGGAATAGAACTATTGAGGGTTGTAAGCTATTTCAAACATACCATAATACACCTTTACTCACCATTGTGTAACAGCAGATCCTGTCACATAAAGTTGCAAATGTGCAATTTGACAATATAACAGCTTGCACATGCTGTTGCTAAATATTAGATGATGAAATCAATACTTTGCATTAATAATGTATCCTTCATATAATTGTTGTTGCCTTTTTTGTGTCCTAAATGCTACTCCCTATAGCCACCCTCAGAGAAGTAGCAAGGTAATGTTGTGCTGTAGTGAACATGATCATAAATGATAAAAATTAAGTTGTAGAAAAGTTCAAAATAAATGCATACTGTTAAAGCTTATATTATCCACTTGTGTGGCTATGTATTGATTCTATATGTACAACATGCAATGTGAGTAATTTGCTCTTAGTCTCATGCAAATATTTATTTGGTAAAATAAATGTTTAAAATGAAATCACAATATGGGCACATGTCCAGACAATACACTAGCATGGTCCAGCTTTTCCTCTAGTCAGGGTTACACGGGAGCCAGACCCAAAACCCATTGTCATTTCAGGGCATCACCAGTGCACACACTACACAATTTCACAATGCAAGCCCCACTCAAGATTCAACCCCAAGCCCCCAAGAACTGCTGTTTTCAGCAACTGGCTCATTCAGAATCAATTTATTTGTGTTTAGAAAATAGCATGCAGGCTACACAGACACCCCTAGATCATTACATTAACGTCACGCTGTTTCCCAAATTTCAAATGTTTTAAGATGGTATCTTAATTAATTAATAAAAATTAAAAAATAATTATTTTGCATTTTTTGTTAAAATTACTACTTTAAAATAAATCAACTATTAAATCATGCCCGCAGGTAGCAGAAGCCAGGAACAATTAGACCAAAGTGGTAAATAAAACACATCTAAGAATCTGAAAATAAGAATATCTGTCTGTAGCATTAGTGTTGTCATGATACCAAAACTATGACTTCAAAATAATACTTGCCTAGAGTTACTCTATACCGATACTGAAACATTACCATGGCAAAAACCTAGAACATAAGAAAAAAGTAAGGGAAAAATAGATGTTAGTACTTAAAACTAAAAATTCTTTTTTTTTATTAGCAGCAAAGGCTTTTACACATTGAGCAGTGATCTGATGTCCCTCTGTATACTCTGGTTTATTGGATTTCTATGACAGATTAGTTAACTTTATATTTATAGCCGGATGTCACTAATAAAAAAATTTGTACTGAGTGCATTTTCCAGCAATAGAAATAATTATTAACAAAAAAACATCATGCCAAACATCATGCTCCACCAAGCTGCATAGGCTCGGCTGCTTCTGGTTCAGCCATGGGGTGGTTGTGGCTCATCCAACGGGTAAAGGACAAACAGCAGACGGATCTTTTCTCAATAGCCCTTTTGCCTGAGCCATGTATTCATACATATCTCAAGCTTGTATGAAAGGCGATGGTGTAGTCAGCCACCGGCCTAGCCCTCTCGATGAGCTCGAGGAGGTCAGGTGACGAATCTAATAATGATTTAGTTTAAACTGAATAACTTGGTATAATATAAAAGGATAATTTTTCTTTCTATATATTAAATATTCAGTTAAATACAGCATTACTTGTTATGATAAAAATCCTTACTTTTAGTGCACACTGCCTTATCAAACCTTGGACGACTATATTTTTTTTTTTCGGAGGGCTTGGGGGGGGTTAGTGGGGTATGTTAAACCTCAATCAGGTCAATGGGACAATGGTGGCTTCTACCAGTACTGGTGTAAAAACAAACGGACAAAAAAAGCACATGCTGTTTTGATGGTGTGTTGTATGTTGGTACGCTTGTCAAAAAACATGCAAGTTTACCAGCTGAATAATCATCAGACAAGCACTAACCACCAGAAACCAGCCAATCAGGGTCTTAAATACAACTTTGCCATTTTATTTAGTAGGAAGTATTTGTTGCCTTTTCTTTCTATCTAAAGTTGCCTTTATAAAATTCATCACAGACTTAAGAGAGTAAGAAAAAAATCACAAGAACAGACTTCATATGATGTATAATATACACGTGAATACATATAATATATACGTAAACTTAACAAACAAAACCTGTCCGTCAAGAGAACGCGTCAGATCACACATTGACTGGAATTTGTAAGAACTTGTTTTTTACAGTATTATGTTTCGCATGCTAAAGTTACAGAGTGGAGTCACTGTGTGCTGAGGCTGATTATGTAAAGTTACAGAGTGGAGTCACTGTGTGCCTGTCCTAATTATGTAAAGTAACAGAGTGGAGTCAGGCAGCACAGTGACACAACAAGACGGTCCCGGGTTCAATCCCAGGGTGGAGCGGCTTGGGTCCTTTCTGTGTGGAGTCTGCATGTCCTCCCCGTGTATGTGTGGGTTTACTCCGGGTACTCCGGTTTCCTTCCACAGTCCAAAGACATGCGTGTTAATTGGTGTCTCCAAATTGTCATTGACTTGCGCATGCAAAACAGGGAGGGGTGGAGAAAGCAATGGCAAACTACTCCACTATCCTGCTGAAATATTTCATGGATCACATCGATGAAGGACAGAAATGTGTGAAGATCAATGATCCATCAAGTGACCGAGGGTCGGTTGCAACTGTACGGTTAATTCCATTAAGAGTGGAGTCACTGAATGCTGAGACAGATTATGTAAAGTTACAGAGTGGAGTCACTGTGCTGAGGCTGATTAAAAGTTACAGAGCAGAGTCACTGTGTGCTGAGTCCTGATTATGTGAAGTTTCAGAGAGAAGTCAATGAGTGAAATCGTAACAAAAAAACGCATCTGCACATAAAATACAGAATGGTGAATGCACTCTCAGTTAAAGCAGTTCTCTGATTCAGGGTGGAGAATTAAGAGCCAAACGAATTGCAAGCTGTGAATAAGGAGACAAACTTGAGCCTTGGTCTCTCCTCGTCTCTCGTTATCAGATCGCTGTTCCCGAAATCTTTAACCAGTTAAAGCAGAAACCTGGTTTACGTACTGTATGTAATGTATGTATTACACGTCCCTGTGTCAGCCGGAAATAGACCGACAGTCAGTGAAGCAGAGCTCTTACCAAAGTATCACAACAATAGATTTTGGAACTCCGTACACATAATAAGGCGCATGTCTGATTTCTGGGAAAATTGAAGGCTTTTAGGTGCGCATTAAAGTGTGGACTGTACGGTACACATTTGGCGCGTCACGTCACGTCATGTGGTTAATATACTGTCACCATTTTACAATACCGTCACCGTATTTAAATACCATGGTATACCCAAATACCGTCATACAGCCCAAGAGTGGAGTCACTGTGTGCTGAAGCTGACCATGTAAAGTCACAGAGTGGAGTCACTGAGTGATGAGGCTTATTATGTAAAGTTACATAGTGGAGTCACTGAGTGATGAGGCTTATTATGTAAAGTTACAGAGTGGAGTCACTGTGCTGAGGCTGATTATGTAAAGTTACATAGTGGAGTCACTGTGTGCTGAGGCTGATTATGTAAAGTTACATAGTGGAGTCACTGTGCTGAGGCTGATTATGTAAAGTTACATAGTGGAGTCACTGTGTGCTGAGGATTATTATGTAAAGTTACAGAGTGGAGTCACTGTGCTGAGGCTGATTATGTAAAGTTACATAGTGGAGTCACTGTGTG
>JAVSBV010033025.1:0-24994 GCA_033117975.1 Parotocinclus spilosoma | reverse complement strand
CATGTCCTCCCCGTGTCTGCGTGGGTTTACTCCGGGTACTCCGGTTTCCTCCCACAGTCCAAAGACATGTGTGTTAAAAAAAAATTGGCATTGACTTGTGTAAATATGTGACTGAATTGAGATGAACTTGTGTATGGATATAACCTTGTGTGTGTCGCTTACATGGCCACTGGTGCCGATAGCGACGTTAAAGAAGCCAAATAAACAAAGAGCATAAGTGGCCATATTTGGGTGGGAAGGATGGACCTCATTCCTGTTTTATTTTCACACTCTTTTGTGCTTAGCAAATCAGTAATATAATCTGTTGAATAATAATACATAACTGCAGCAAAATGCTCCTACACATGGGTGACAGTTTAGTAAACTAGCCTCCAAAAGGTAACCTTCTTTATGATTCCTTGCCTGGAAATGGTATGTAGTAGGAGTGTGTGGGGGTGTGTGGAGATGTGCTCTTATCTAGTGCCTGCATGGAGAGATGATGGAGGCAGCTAGCACCCCAGTAGTACAGTACAATGTACTTCAAAAGTATGCATTATCCAAAAAAAAAAAAGATTATGTTTTCAATACTTAAGGCAACCCTATGTCTCATATTAATATTATCTAATATGTACAATTTGTTTAATACACCAGCAAGACAACAGCCTGGTACTCAGTTATTGTGACATAAAAACCTGTAAAACCTGTATTAAAAAATACCTGACAGTCATATTTGTCATTCATTTCGACTGGAATTTTAGGTTTTTTAATCAAAAGGAAAGAAAAAAGTGCAATTGTTAGGTTTCTTCAGCAGCACTAGAGTTGAGAGACTTTTCTTGGAAGGGGGCATGGTCTGGGCAACTGCTCAGATGGCTGCTTAACACTGCGTTTCTGGTGGGGTTTTGGTGGAATGGGTGGAGCGTCAGCACTCACAACATTGCAATGGCTGTGCGGAAGAGGCACCGGTCGGCGAGAGTGGGTGGTGTAAGGAGGCGGGGTCTCTCTGTGACTGAGCTCGTCGGAACCACTGGAGACAGAGGTAGGGAAGGTGTGGTCGGTGGGAAGTGTGGCCTCGGTACATGAGGCTTCAGAAACGCTGCAGCGGCTGAGAGAAGAGATACCACTGCTGTAACTGCCAGACAGCACAGGTGAGTTGGGAATGAGACCCGCATGATGACACTCTGTAGGCGAGGGGGTGAAGGGAGGCATGGAGTTCTGCATACAGACAGACACATGCACACACACAAACAAATGATTACACTGTATACATCAGGTAAATGTAATTAATCTAAATAGATTATAAAAATAGATAATAGATGTTATGGTGGAGTACAGAATCTTTATATTACTTAGCAAAATTATAAATATATAATTATAATAATTATATAATAATTATAAAAATATATTACTTAGCAGCCCTTATTCAGTAGAGTTGGGATATTGCAGTATTAAAATTTAAAACTACAACCTCAATTCCAATAAAGTTGGGGTGTTGTGTAAAACATAAATAAAAGCAGAATATAATGATTATATATTAGATATAATTTTGCAAATCCCTTTCAAACCTATATTCAACTGATTACACAACAAAGACAATATATTTAATGTTCAAATTAAATATTCACTCACTTAAAATGTAACTAATATTATGGAACAAATGACACCTGATCAACTCTTTGTCCAGGAAGCCTTTTCACAGGAGAATCTTTTCACAGACCACAAACTAGGAACTGACAGCTCAGTGCACCATGCCATTACAGCATTGGAACATAGCCTCTTGGCCTAGACATGGTCTTGGAGACCATCTAAAATACACAATGTTCAATAGACATAAACTCTAATACTTATAGTGTATACACATAACATGACTGTTAGAGTATACTGTATGACAAACGTGCCAGTCTACTTAATTTGACCAGCTCATTTGAATTATCGCCCACTTGTGAGCTTCCCTGCATAATTTTCTAGGTAATGGAAAATAAATGGGTGGTTATCGAGAATATGTTTTGCAGAAGGGCTGGTCTGTAATTGATATGACCTGCTAGACTAGAACATGACAAAACAGAATACAGCACAATTACTGGCATGGGATCAAATGAGTTCAAACATCAGAAGCATGAAAATGATTAGTTGGAAGAGCAGAGGATTCGACTGGCTTGCGCCTCTGACAAGAATATGCTCCATTACACAGAAGGCCATCAATCTCTCTATGATCTCCCACATGGCAAAATGACTGTAATGAAGATGCTAATACTCAGACCTGATCCATTTCAGACATTTTCCTTCCCTGTAGTAATTTTTATAACTAAAAGTGTGTATAAAATAGAAGGCATGAGCTGCACAAAAAGGGGATCTCACTACATGAATATTGTACATCATGGCTAAATAACCAACTTGCAATTGCCTTGGATAGTAAATATATTTGTAATGCACAGTTGAATGATGTGGGCGGCATGGTGGCTCAGTGTGTAGCACTGTCACCTCACAGCAAGAATCAATTCCCAGGTGAGATGGTCTAGGGCATTTCTGTGTGGAGTTTGCCTTCCTGTGTCCATGTGGGTTTACTCCAGGTACTCCAGTCTCCTTCCACAGTCCAAAGACATGCTTGTTAGGTTAAGTCTCTGAATTGCCCCTATTGTATGAGTGTGTGCGTGTATGTGCCCTACAATAGATTGGAGCCCTGCCCAGGGTTGTTCCTGCTTTGTGCCTATGATGCCAGTTATGCACCGGTTCTCTGGCAACCCTGTCCATGATTAAGTGGATATAATTGTGAAAGAATGAATAAGCTGAATCAAGTGAATGTTACACAATTGTGCCAGTGAGTCAGCATGCTTACCATACATGTGACCGAGACATGATTTTGTTCAAGCAACCCTACTATGTTCGAACTAATTACTGCATAATGATCAGCAAAGAAATTTGAACAAATGACAACCACTGGCAGTTAGAGAGAAATTGGAAGTTTAAGTATGTAATTGCAAGTATAAGATCATTCACACCTGTAAACATAATCCACCGTTATTTAGCCCCACACAAATATGGATACAATTAAAAAAAGCAGTGGAAATGGCTCCTACCTTTTGTGGTGACTGGGATACTGGTGACTGTGATGTCATGGTTTTAGCAGGAGACCCTGTTCAAAGACACGCATAATGCTCACTGGGACTGGCACATTTCTGACTACTTAACATCAATATTTAAGAAAGTCCATTTCAACCAACAGCAGCCACATGGTCATAGCTAGTTTTAAAGCCAGAAAACATATTGGTACATGTTGGCAGGTTCTTTCTACCGCCAGCTGTAGGCTTTCAAAAAATTTGTTTCATTAGGGTGGTCCACAGCTGTCATCTTTATTGACATTTAACAAACCTGCAGCCTTTGTATTATGAACAAACACACAAACGTAGAAGTTTAATTATATGCAGTGTTGTAATAATAAAAAAAAATAACATTATCTTAAAATATCCAGTTATTTTTAAATTCTCAATAATGTTTACACAAACAATGATGAGAACACTACAATATAAATCAATCAGTTATTGCCCATTGTGTCACTCTGCAGCAGGATAAATACTGCAGGTCTTCCTATATTGTCCTATATTGACAAGGCGAATGACATATTTCCTCTGCTTCTCATTTTGTGTCAGAATTGGGTTGTATATTTCTACATTAACGCAATTGACCTCTCAACAGAGTCATTGATGACCGTCACTGTCAATGCTACTCTCTTAAGGTCCTGATATAAAGGGTCATCACTCCATTCAGTGGGATCATTTTGCCTGGAAGCATTCAGCTCTCATTTCCACTTATATGAAGAACATCAAAAATGACAGCTGTTCTCCTTGTAACACAAGATACAAGGCTCTTGTTATCGAGGCATTAGTTTGATGGTCAAGACAAACTGGTTGACTGTGGTGATTTTTTACACCATCTTCAACTGCTCTTCAGTATACAGTCTGCCATAAAATAACAATAAACCAAATAATATTTCTGAAAAGAAACAGTAATATCTAGTAAATAGAGCTGTTACAGTATTTAAAATAACTGTCTTTTGTATTTGAATTTGGATAGTGGAATTCAATATAATCTTTGCCCCGCAAATCTTTGACACAACAGAC
The DNA here is from genome assembly GCA_033117975.1 of Parotocinclus spilosoma. Taxonomy (NCBI): domain Eukaryota; kingdom Metazoa; phylum Chordata; class Actinopteri; order Siluriformes; family Loricariidae; genus Parotocinclus; species Parotocinclus spilosoma. Next base: position 20,900 of record JAVSBV010033025.1, on the reverse strand, counting down.
CCCTCAGCAACAATTCCAATACTGATAGGGGTGTGCCCTGTGAAGGGCCATATTAAAGTATTGCTACTATTTCTTTTTGTGCACTTGTAGTCTCTGTGCTATTCCCATTGGCAGATATCAGGGCGGCTAAGTGCAGCAGCGAGGTATTGCAGGAGACACACCTCCTTGTTTAGCCTCCAATGGATCAGGGTGGCTGATGAGGACACCTGACGACCATCACAAGCAATCAGCGTGCTCTATTTGAGAAGTGGTTTGAAGCATGGCTGATTTAGGCTTGGTAACCTTCTGTTATTTTACTGGATAGCTTCCGCTGCTATTTCCACACTCTTTTCATCCTCTTTTTGTACTCACTCTCTGCAGGTCACATTCACGCTTCCTGGAATGCTTGTCTGGTGCCATCACTAGTATGTCCCCGTTCCGATATCCCAATCCATACCACTCCGTACTGGGATGCCACAAGCTTCAGCCCAAGGATTTATTAGACCAAAACCAGGTGCTGGCTGTACAACTGACTAAACTAACCCACCAGTTATTGCTTTGGCTTTCCATGGGCTATTCAGGCTAGCGATACCAGTGGAGTGAGATCTGGCACCATCCCCACTAACAAGGCGAGCCCATCTCCTAGTACTATGGATCTCTTAAATGTTCACAGGGAAAACTTGACCTGCAGGAGGCGTTCAGCAAGAACAGAGCCCTGTCGCCTCCACAACTGCGCCAACAACCTGCAAGGAAATGCTGCACTTTCTAGGGTTCGCCAATTTTTACAGAAAGTTAATCCCTGGTAACAGCAAGAGAGCCGTGCTGCTTCCCCCAACATGCCTCCACATACAGTCAAAATAATAAACTCCACTGTATTGGTTATTACAACAAGGAGCATGTGTGTGAACTCTGTAGAGATTGACTTGGGACTTGGGACACGCACCAAAACCCTTGCATGCGACTTGAGAGGTATGATAGAAGTCAAACACTTTACGAAAATATTTAAACAATTTATGTGTTCAAGGAGTATGAAGAATGTATTGTGATGTTCTAAAGTGTTTTCAGCGAGTGTAGAATGTTCTGGAATGTTCCAGAAGTTATAACGTTCCAGAAGGTTCATGAACACTCCACAAGGTGGCTGACATTGTTGTTACCAGCAATTCGACTGGTGTCATTCCAAAGACAGTACGGAACCTTGAGTGATCAGTAAATCTGTTTTAGTTTACCTTCACATTTTAACTATATCTTAATAAGATGACATAGAACATTGTACAAAGAATGATATGAAAAAAAGAACATATCCAGCAAGCAACAGCTCTGGGAAAAAATTCATGACTGATGCCAGAGATGGCCTGATTTATTCAGGCTGAAAATCAGTAACTCAAATATCCACTCGTTACAACTGAGGAATGCAGAAGAGCATCTCTGGAATGCACAGTATCCCGAATCCTGAAGCACAAGGGCTATAGCAGCATAAGAAGGCAATTCATTCTACAATTTAAATGGGTCCACCATAATTAAATAGCAGAAGATTGGAAAACATGTTGCCTGGTCTGATAATCGTCAAAAATCAGATTTTTGATGAAGTATTTGGATGGATTACCTTGACAAACCTTTGTCCCTTTAATACCAATTTGTCATCTATTAAATGCCACATCCTACCTGAGTATTGTTTCTATCTCATTATGACTTATGACGACAGTGTACCATTTCCTGGTGTCTACTTCCAGCAGGATGTCACAAAGCTCAAATCAAGGGCAACATTTTCCAATGGGAAGGTGGGCATGTAGCAAATCAAGCAGCATCAGTATTGCCTCATATATTGTCTGCCACAATCATATTTAATATATCTCATGTGGTTCAAAAGTTATCAACACAGTCATTTCGTAACTTTTGTGGTAAACTAACTGCAACTGAATAATAAAATTGACAATTCTGACAGCAACTGACACCCAGAAAGACCACCGATGCAGCACGTAGTGTGTCCCATGACTTATGACTCACCTTGTATATTTATCCACACTGTTTCCTTATAAAGGCTTGCATATTGCAGCTTATTGCATCTCTCAAAATTTGCTTAGTTGCAATGTCTTTTTGTTTAAAAGAACAATACAATTAAGGTTGAAATAAGACTCTAAAAATGTGCACTGATGGGAGCAGTTAACAAATGGTGAGGAAAAATAAATATTTGATGCAACAGACAGAGAGTAAGGCAGGGGAGGGAAGAAAATCGAAAAGCAGACAGTTCAGCTTTCACTTGCAGTATAAGGATTTAATGAACCCCAGGGGTGTCATGCAGATTAGAGAGAGAAATACTATGAGAAGGCTCATTTCTTTGCCCAGGATTATAACATGAGTGAGAGAAAGCTGAATCCCCTTAAAGTGGATCTGCTAACAGGCAGGTTATGTTTACAGTCAGATTCCAAAAGACCGATCCACTAAAATTTAGCCAAAAATACGAAAACACAAAAGTGAGAGACCCTTGAAAATATCCTTTGACATTTCTGTATAAATAGGATGTTAAGGATGGCCTGACAGTAGACATCTGGTTAGAGTTGAAAAGGAACAAAAATTGTTAGTTAAGGTCAGGAATACAAGGATGTTTTATTACCTGAGTACGTTGGTCTAGGAGGAACAGGAGGGCACACCATCTTTCCAACAGTGTCAGAAAGTGGTGTGTCAAGACTCCAGCTGCTCTGGGCAGGTTTGACCACTTTCAGACAAAAAAATATGTAGTCAGTGAACTCAGCACAATGACATTTTATCATATAACAGCACTGTAGTATTAACAATTTAGTGGAATAATAACTGAAAACCAGCCAGAGGCTCTCTTAAAAAATAGTAAATATGTAAAGGAAGCATTTTAGCATGCTGGCTTATTGCACACAACTGTCATAGGAGATCTTCCTCTACTTTGATGCATTTTAAGCTTCAGTTTGTTAATGCCTTCTAACCATCATAGGCAGTTAAAAAAAAGCAATCAAATACTGGGATTTTTAATAAACAAGAAAGTTTCGTAACTAGATTCATATAATCGCCTTAGTATATGTTCAAGCAGAACTGCACTTCATATTTTTACCATTTAAGCGTGTACATGAATTTGTAAATAAATATAAAGTAAAATGCCTTTGGGATTCATAATACAGGGTGTCTATATAGTAGGTCCCAATTCAATAAATGTATTACACACCAGCCAGCCTATGAGAGGCTTTTGTCAAACACAGTCACGGTCAAAATTGTTGGCACCTCCAAAACTAAGTACTAAATAAAAACTATACTATACCATACTAAAAGTATTTATATAAATATAATTTTATATATTATATTAATATAAATTCATTGCAATTACATATGTTTTGTTATACACATGTTTATTTCCTTTGTGTGTATTGGAACAACACAGAAAAAAAACAGAAAAAAGCCAAACGCGATATTATTTCATGCAAAACTTCAAAATTCTGAGTAAATAAACGTGGATGAAAGAGAAAAAGGTTGATGAAAGGTTGCAATGCAGAATAGCCTGGATGGTGGATAAGCAGCCTCAATCACGTTCCAAAGAAATTTAAGTTGTCCGTCGACATCGGAATGAAATTAAACGCTATGGCAGGAGACCCAGGAGGACACAGAGACATAAAAAGCTTTGTCAAAATATATGCAACTAAGCCAACATCCTTCTGGGTAAACGTCTTGCTGACAGATTAAACCAAGACAGAGAAAGACGAAGCCAAAAATACTTTAAAAAGCACCCAGAAATGGATGGAAACAAAGCACTGGATAGTTCTGAAGTGACCAGTAATGAGTTCAGATCTAAATCCCATTAAACACCTGTGGAGAGATCTTAGAATTGCTGGTGATAGAAGGCACCCATCAAAGATCAAAACAAACCCCCTTTTTTATGTGTTGTTCCAGTGCACACAAAGGAAATAAATGTTCATAACAAAACGTGCAATTGCAATACATTTCTGGGATAGAAACGTTTTATAAATAATTTTTTATTTCGGGGGTGCCACAATTCCGGCCATGTATATATGAAGCATGAGGCGTCTGGGTTTTATTTCCATTACACTGATTTAATTATGAGTTCTACCCATGGCAGACAACACACATATTAGCATTTAGTCATTAAGACAAATGGTTTAGAAGGTATTAAAAAAGATCAAACAAATTCTGAGACAGTTACACATGACAGAAAAAAATGCAGAATGCATTCTGATTGTCAGCTGGTATCTGGTACAACATAATGTATAGCTCATAAAACAATGTTTTAAATGTCATGATGGCCCATTGCATGTGGAAGTGTGTGTAGGCAGGAGCGGCATGCAGATTTATACATATCAATGCAGCATACCTTTGTCAGAACTGGAAATGTTGGGATCACTGGGAGCCAGAGAGGGATCTCCTGACAGATGTGGGATGGGTCTCTGAGAAAAAAGTAACTTGATTGCTACATATCATTGAAGTATGTATTTTCCATCTATGTAAACATTGTTTTGTACTGATGCTTATTTCTTTTGCACAGCACACTTAAAATGGGGAACATATTCTTTTTTTATTTTTAATTTTTTGAAGATTGTCATTTGATGGCACGGATTGCAAAATACATAGAGAAAACTGTGAGGGGTGAACAGAAGAAAAGGATCAGTAAAAATTACAGGAATTGTTCAAAGTTTGCAGTAATTTCAAGTTGAAAATAACAAAACATATGTGGCTATTGTAAAACTAAACTAGTCTACAACAATATCACAACGTAAATGTTTCAACATCTCAGAAGATGGTATCAAGTCCACAGAGAGACGGATACTGTTAACTTTACACAAGGTAGTGTTAACTTTAGCAGTTAGGGTAAACTCATATGATTTTGCTAGTGTGGAAGGTGATTAAAATGATCAATAATAATATCATTATCACTGAAAGTGTGATTAATCCTTTTCACTGTATCCGTAGTCGTTTCACATCCACATTCAACTTCCACATTCTCTGGTAACTACAAATGTACATTCTGTAGTTCTACATTCAGATACATTCTTAAGGTCATTTTATACATTATGGGCATATAATAACTATAGAAATTAGAGTATATGATTATTAACATGAATTTTAAAAGTAGAATTTAATTATTTTTATTAAACAAGAACAACAGAAAACCAAACAACACGTCAAAGAAACTTGCTCTATAATGCAACTGAAATGCAAAAACAACAGAGTTGCTGTAACAGTTTCTTTCTGCCACTGGACCACGAATATGCATCTAGACCATACAAAATCGGCTCCATCATTTTGGACTGCATGCTCAGCAAACCATGAAATGTATTCTATAATCTGCTGAACACTGTAATACCCGTAGACCGTAGAAGGTGGGCATTGTTATTGGACCCATGATAAGTTGTTTGGACCCATGTCCACTGTTCTCTTCTTTGATAAGTCATGGTTCAGTTTAAAGCCTGACAATCACCGTGCCCTGATCATATTTCATGGGAGAAATTGAATAGAATAGAATGCCTTTATTGTCACTATACACATGTACAATGATATTAAAAGGGAAAGGGACTTATTCAGTGGTGACGGAGAAATAATTTGGTTCGGCATTAACATTGGTGGTCGCACAGAGCCCCACGTCTTCAGAAATGGATCGCTGACTGCCCCCAGTGGTACCTTATGTTAGATCAGTTGGAAACAACTTTATTTTCATGTACAATAATGAAAGGCCCCACTGTGCACATCTCATCAACAACATGTTTCAGGAGGGAGGAATCAAACACATGGACTGGCCTTCACGTTCTCCAGACCTGAATCCCATTGAACATGCTTGGGATGTACTGGGAAGAAGTCCGGCAAACCATCCAATGCCTCCCATAATACTTGATCTGGAAGTTGCCCTGGAGCAAGAGTGGCAAAGAATCTAACAAGAACTGCTGGACAATCTGATGTTGTCCATGTCCAATTACTGTCGGTGTGTTTTGGCAGACTTGGGTGACCATATATTCTACTAAACAGCCAATGTGTGGTAAGTTTGCATCTCATTTGGGTAATTCAACAAATTTTTAAATTTGCTTTCCTGATAGTCTTGGTTTTTTTTAATCACTTTGTATTTACTTTGAAATTTCCCATAATTTTTCTGAGCAATGTAGATATGTTTGAGTGCTAAATGGGTATGCTGTACATCTTTTACTCGGAGTGACCTAATGGCATAGAGGATGATGATTAGAGAAGGAAGATTTTAACTACTCGCTTGGTTTTGCCCGTTTTGGTTATCAGGAGATGGCAGTTACTTAATGTCAAGAGACCTGCCTTTATTTTCTCTTCTGTTTATTTAATATTGTTCATTAATAAAACAAATTGATGCCTTGTTTTTTTTATGATAATTTTTCAAAATATTTTTTTTTCAATAAAGAAATGTATGATGCATTAACCCTGTGTTGATGCAACAAATAAATGTATGCCTTCTCTTAAAAACTTAGATTGATACAAATCTTGTGAAAGCACACTTAACAAGGATGGTGATGGATGTTTCAGACAGATGTTTCCAATTAGTGATGCATATTTGTTGGTCCACAAATCAGATTGCCAGGGAATATGAAGATCTGTTAGAGGGCTAGATGAAATGGCATGAAATTAATTTAAGAATGTTGTTGACTACATCCTTAAATGAGCTCCAAACTACATTGGCTGCTTGGATTGTCAACAAGTTTATATTGTAAAAACCATGAAGTGCAACACGTCATTAATAATACATTTTCTGCATTGACATTTAGACTTCTTAATAGCTGATTAGGACGCAGTCAGTAATGAACATAGTAAAAGTTTACATAGCATCAGTGCTGGAAAATATTGGTGGAAACAATGTAGAGCAGTTAAACTCGATATTTGAATTCTTTTCAATAAACAAGTAACCAAATAAATGAATAAAATGCATTCAGATCATTTTTTATTTTTTTAAAATTGGAAAACACATTTTGTTCATAAAATATAATATGCTGCAGATTTAAAAATAAAACATTTGCTACAGGTAAACGCTCCTTTTCGTAGTATTTTGCAATGGTTTTGGATGCAAGCCAGATACACATAACCTGTCAAGTGCTAAACCAACTCCCTGCTCACATGCTTCCTGGTATTATTGAAGTTTCTTCAGGCGTTAATAAGGAAGTGCATGTAGATCTGCTAAATCCACACAACCAATAAAATTAACATAAAGAGCATGCTGTGGGGGAAATAGATTGTGTGGAACTGGTTTAGAGTCATGCATGTGGGCTTTTTAATTGGACATTTAAAAATATAGGTTTAAGGTAATGCCTGCTTGTGTCACTGGACTTCTGGGTTTGTTAGTTCACTTATTCTATGGTGTGACTCATTACAGTTTTTATCACTGTCAGAATTTGACAGATGCAGTATGATTACTGCCAGTGGATTTTTGTGACATGGATAAAAATAAACAGTATATTTACCTGTGTGGAGGTAAGTTGGGTGGGAAATATATCACTGCTTGGTCTCTCTCTTGGAGAAAGGCAAATGTTCTCACGGGCATGCTTGTGTTTTTCAGACAATTGTGGTGAACCTGAAAACAATAACATTGTAGCAAATGTGAGCCTAGCAGCACAACATAACTCATTCTTTCTTTCCTTTTTCAAGATATACTAAGCAGCTGGAGCAGAAGCAATATTCCTCTCCACACATAACCCTCCTGCTGAGGTGAGAATTGGAGTCTGATGGTGACAGACGGCTATTTGGCGGTGAGACGGATTTCCAGACGGACAGAACAGCTTGTGCGCTCACTCTTCCAACACCGGGGAATGGTGCCACTTCACTGTACCATTATAGCCATCGGCTGCCCTACTAAACAGCGGTGCTTGTAATTGGTTCCCTACACATTACAGGCCACCTGCACTTCAGCAAAAGAAAGGGAGTTGTGGTATGGAGGTTACAAAGACTAAGTTTAAATTTAAGTTTAAAGTATATTTAGTTGGGAAGCTGGGTGCTATGTGAAGGGAGTTATACAGAAATATTAGTCTATTTACATGATCTGCAGAAATGCATATTTTGTTCAGCAAATCACAAGAATATGTATAAATGTGTAAAAAAAAGCATGTAATACAAAATGATCTGTTGATTTGCTTTATAGAATGAAAAAGAAAAACAGTATGACGACCGGCATCAACCAGAGAAATATGCTTCTTCATAGCCTTTATTAAAATACTTAATATGGGGTAGTGGGATTAGGAATGACTGCTGGCATTTCTATATGCATCTGTATATTTTTTAATTATCCCATTGGATCCAAGACTTCACACTGAATTTCTGTAAATAAACGTACAACTTAAGAGATCGTTTTGCAAGCGATTTTTTTAATTTAAATAATGTATCAAAACTGATTTTCATTTAAATAATGTATCAAAACTGTGTTGTCAATACAACTATGTTACACATTAAATTAATGTGTTGCATGCACATTAGGCTAAATTTACATATTTTATATAAAGCATATATAACAAGTAGCAACAGCATTTTTTTATAGTCCCATGCATCATTAAACCAAGCTTTTATAAAGACATGCTGAGGAATAAAGAACAATAAGAAAATACCACTGTATGTTAGTGTATGCAGATGTATGCTCCTGTTTATTTCAAACTAGCACCAGTGCTCCTTAGTAAAAAGCTTATTGAAAAACTCTGAGACACATTATACATGTGCTGTCATAGACCCAACACCCAAACAGAACCATTGTGGACCCTTTCCATTCATGAAATGAATATAGAGGGCTACAAAACTGCGTATAGTAACAGATGGGATACAGTTGCCAAAATGATAATAAAGCAGGTATAAAACAGCTTGAATATAGGTCCAGCTGATATAATAAAGTGAAATTGAGTTTAAGTATACAATAAACCAGAAAATCAGTTTGTGTGTGCATTTAAAGGTAAGTGAGTAGTGACCTGAATAATCAATCAACAGTGTTCCACAAAGCCTATAATCGTGATGAAGCACACTCTGGGGTCTGTGGGAAAGTGTAATGTGTGTCCTCACCTCTAGCACTGGAGGGGGCTGAGCTGGTCACATTGGGGGAGGCTGAGTGATTGGAGCTGAGGCTCGAGGTAGATGGGCTTGGCTTAGAATATGGAGAAAGGAAGACAACACTCACAAAAACAATCTGAAATAGGGTGCTCTGTGAGATTTCAGCAAATAAGGTTTGCTTCAAAAGTTTGGGCTTCATTATCATTCTAATCCAGTTTATGTTCCAGCTCATACCTGAGAATTTTATTGTCAAAGGAATAACTTGTGAGAAAAGACAAGATTAAGCAGGTGTGGGAAATAAAGACAAAAGCAGAAAATGATGAAACCAGTCCGATGACAATTGAGATATAAAAGACCAAAAGAAACAGACATAGGAAGTGTGATTAGGGAAAAAGATGGAAGAGAGACTGACTGATAGAAGAAAAGGAAATATATTCTAAAAAAGATGTAAGAGAAGGTTTACTTAAAGTTGAGGTGTCAGGCTGATTTAAAGGCTGATAGCTTCCTCAGCTTGACTGAGCAAGTGTATGTGTTAAGCTGTTCATTTAGAGGTGTCTGCCAGACCTGTGTAACTACCTGCATGTTGAAGACTTCGTCTGAGCTCTCTGACTGCCCAGTGATATTGCTCACTTCATTGGAGGCCTGCGATGACAGCGAGGATGAAGAGTACCGGTTCACAGCAGGATAGCTGAGCGGACTGTACACACACAAGCATAAATTCTGAACTCACACTCACAGATATATGGTGTTAATGTGTTGTCTGTAAAGCAGTAAAATATTTTCCAGGTGTAGTGCAAAATTACAGCATGGCATCTGCCAACACTAGAGCCAGCGCTAAAGCTGTCAGGTTCACAGCTCAAACAGTGTGAATGAATAGCGATATGAAATCAGTGTGCAGGCAGTAAGATTATAAAATGATTTCACAAAATTAATAGCAAATTAGGCAACTTGTAAACTAATTGATGTTTGCAAATGCACAATAAACATAGTCTTAAACCAACAGCCTTCTAGTCAGTCATCTTCATTTACAGGGCTCTGGTGTGTGTTCCAACATGGAACTGTTCCATTCTTTTTGTTTTTGAGTTTGTCTTCTCTGGTGTACTCTAGTTGCCATGACAACTCTGGTTATTTACATGACTACCACATAAACATTTACACATTATGCAAATATTGTTAGACATTTTTACCACATACAAACTCTAAAACATATTCCTGATCATGTAAATTGTTATTTGCAAAACAACTAGGTATGTTTGCATGATAGTAGTGGTGGGTGATGAATGAAAGTGTTTTTTGCTTTTTGCCATTTTTGCAACAATGTTTCTCAAGTGGGAGCTACAGTAAAATAAGGTAGCTACACCCTCAAATGGTTAAAACAAATAGCATGCTCATTGCTTAATCATTCACAATCATGGTAGCTTTTTCTGGCTTCTGACAGAAATGCTGATGGAAAGAAATACAGCCAATACAAGATTTTATTTGGCACAAACCAATTTGTAACTATAGCTATCAAGGTGTAGTGAAATATAATGTGGCTAGAAGACAGTGCAATCAATCAAATGACAGAACAGACAATATAGTACTGGGGTGCAGGGTAAGGGGGGGTGCTATGGAAATATATAGGCAAACATAACAAAGACAAAATAGATAACAGAACATTTAGAAAATAACCTATTGGCACAAAAGTATGTACTTGTATTTCTCAACATATCCTGTGTATTTGCAAATGTGTGTCACCATATGAAAATAAGAATAGTGAAGGAATGTTCTGACTATGATACCAGGTATGATACCATACCTGGCTAAGTGGTTTCAGAGATGCATCCCAGATGGTAACCATAAGAAAGGTCTGAGTGTAAGTTTGTAAACTGGTGATCTATTCAGCAGAACACACCACCCTAGGCAGGGTTTTACAGTATTCACCATTATAATTACCATACCAGGAAATGATGAGAGACTACACGCTATAGTGGCAATGTAATATGATGTGAGAAAATATGGAAATTTGTCATTTGTATGTAAAGAGGCTGTTTTGTTTTTTTATGTGGCAGCTGATGCCCTGGTCACGTCAAAAGAACAAGGGCATCAGACAAGATATTACTCTCCCACAGGGCATCAAATTTGGCGATTTACCCAAGCCACTTATTGGCACAGTTTAGAAAGGTGTGTATAATTTATTTTTACATTTACAGCAATAGAAATATAGCAGACGCTCATCCATAAAGATGAGATAAGGAGGGTTAATAGCCTTGTTCAAGGCTACCACAAAGACAGCTTAATGGAGCAGGGATTTGAAGCCACAGACATCTGATTAGTAATCCAGAGTATTAACAACCAATGCACTACTATATATATATATATACATACAATGTAAAACTTTGAAGTTCTGCTTCTGACATATAAGCTACTTACAATGGACAAAATGTTACCGTGCAGTTATTGGCAATCTTCTACCATATACTCAGGAGTCCAGTAGCATAAAGTTTGAGCTACCCTGAGCAGACATTGCTCCTAGTTAGGAAGGTTTTGATGACGTATAAATATAGAACTACACCATGCATTATGATAATCCTACTGCAAACTGCATCCCTGATCAGACCCCAAAACAGGCAACACAAGTATACCATTATAAAAAGATGGTTAAGTCTCTCACCTGCGGCGGGACACCACACGCCCGCTATCTGGAATCAGAATGTTGGGCATAGAGTTTCGACCCACCCTTGGGCTTCCATTAGGAAAGTGGATTGGACTGGCCCGTACATATGCTGGAAACTCCTGTCAGGGTAGAGTGATACTACTACAAAAGAATGCTGAAGAATGCTAAAGAGAGAAACTCTTTCACAGTAGTTTCTGAAAGGGAAACACTAGTTTTGATCTTTACCTGAATACCTAGACTAGACTTCATGAGGTGAAACAGATCAACCAGTTTCTTATGTAGAGGCCGCATGTCCTGAGGGACAAACTTTTCATGGACAGACAAGCCAATCTCCAATATGTGTGCCTGAGACAGAAACACAGAGAGGAAAGAATAAAATACACCAATCAAATTAGAGCACAATAAATCCCTTGCATAATTTATTTACCTACAGTGTTTGAAAATAAACTTTGGAAAAGTTTGATGATACATGACTAATTTAACTCAATGTTTGTATTTATGCATTATGTGTAACAGAGGCATAGCTGAACGGCCTTAATAAGTATTTAATAGGTGACCACTTGAGACTCCATGTAGTGTTTGTACATGATTACAGTCAGTGTTAAGCTGTGAAGCTTTCCTCATTTAGCAGAAATTACAGAGAGGAGACGATAGTGAACACCCGGCGGTAGATGCAATGCAAAAAAATAGCAGGGATTATATTGTATTTCTGAAGCGTCATGTGTGGAGTTGTGTGCAACACTGTGTGCTATTCGTGTGTTGCTGTCTTTGTGCCACTTTTGCTGTAGTGTGTAGTGTAAATTTAACCGTAAAAAGAATGCCCATGCTAAAATACATTTTTGCTTGTTTAAACCATATAAGTGTACATATAAGCTTTAACAGAATAACATTATCGCAGTTATTGCAGTCAGTTGCATTCATTATGTTTATGGACTGTAAGTAAAAAAATAAACCAATACAAACCTGTTCAAACATGAGCTCTCTCAAACGACCAATTTTATCTCCATCCTCTGGGTGATTCATAATGTAGTCTTTTACAAAGAATGCCTGTGTAACAAACACACACACATACACACACACACACACACACACACACACACAAACACACACACGCGCGCACACGCGTACGCGTAAAACAAAGGACAGAAATCATCCCAGAACTACACAGGAGAACCTGGTCAAGATGAACATTAGTAACACACTATCCCATCATGGATTTAAATCCTGCAGGGTATGCAAGGCTCCCTGCTCATGCCAGCAAATGTCCAGGCCCATTGGTCATCCAATGACTGTCTGGATGATCCAAAGGAGGCATGGGAGAAGACCATGGGGTCAGATGAGATGAAAAAGCTTTTTGGTATGAACTCCACTCGCTGAGTGTGTGGGTACAGAAAGTATTTAGACCCCTTTACATTTATCACTCTTTGTTTCATTGCAGCCATTTGCTAAAATCAAAAAAGTTCATTTTATTTTTCATTAATGTACACTCAGCATCCCATCTTGACAGAAAAAAACTGAATTGTTTGCAAATGTATTAAAAAAGGTTTTTCTTTCAGGATAAGTCTGTACTTGGCCACATTCCTCTTTTCTTCAATTGCATGTTCCCCCATAGCATGATGCTGCCACCACCATGTTTCACTGTTGAGATTGTATAGGGCAGGTGATGAGCAGTACCTGGTTTTCTCCACACATACCGCTTAGAATTAAGGGCAAAAAGTTAAATCTTCGTCTTATCAGACCAGAAAATTTTTTATAGCCTGGGAAACATGTGTTTTTTGGCAAACTCTATGCAGGCTTTCATATGTCTTGCACTGAGGACAGGCTTCCATCGGCCACTCTGCAATCTCCCTACTGGATCTCTGGAGCTTAGCCACAGTGATCTTTGGGTTCTTCTTTACCTCTCTTACCAAGTTACCAAGTGTTCTGGTCGTCCCAAACTTCTTCCATTTAAGGATTATGGAGGCCACTGTGCTCTTGGGAACCTGCAAAAAAATTGTAACCTTGGCCAGATCTGTGCCTTGCCACAATTCTGTCTCTGAGCTCCTTGGGCAGTTCCTTCAACCTCATGATTCTCATTTGCATTGACATGCCCTGTGAACTGTGAGGTTTTATTTAGACAGGTGTGTACCTTTTCTAATCAAGTCCAATCAGTTCAATTAAACACAGCTGGACAGACAAAAATTCTACATGTCTCTTTTTCTGTTAAGATGGGATGTTGAGTGTACATTAATGAGAAATAAAATAAACTTTTTAGATTTTAGCAAATGGCTGCAATGAAATAACATAACATACCAAAATCATTTAAGTAATAATAAACCATAGATAACCAATATAAGCACTGGCTACGCCGACGCATCTTGAAAATTTCGGAAATGTACGTTAAGAAGACATGCAAGAAAATAAATACATAGGTCTTTATAACAAATGACAAACAAACCAAAAGGAAACTGAAACTTGTTGAACACAACATAATACTTGAACCTGGATATCTGAACTCTTGATATCCAAATTTGCACTATAGCATATTATATTTTTTAACCCTTACCAGCTATCTAAACTACAAACTCACTGTAAAAAATGATGTCGCCACCTACTCTACCTGCTTTCAATGTATTTATTTATTAATAATGAGACAATTATTATTTTTATATTACATAATTTAGCACTAGCAGTAATAGCTTGAGACAGTAATAAACATGTCTTTACACATGACCCTGACAAAAAAAAGCAATTATAAAGTGCCCTGTGTTCCTGCTGACATCATTTGAAGGAGGATCTTCACTACACGGATACCAGGCAAGAAAATAAACAACAGACTAAATTATAAATCATCCAAGTAAGTGCTATACTAAATAACAAATAATGTTTCCATCCTTACCTTTAGAGGCTTCTTGTAATCAACATTTTTGGACTTTCGCAAAACTTCCATAGTGTCTCCAACAACATTTTCTCTGTGCACAATGAGAATGAGGCAGGGGTTCACAGACTCTACCATTCCACCAGTCAAGAACAAAGAGCTGAAGTTCTGTCTTTCTGCCTGGTCCACAGCCATCTAGTCCCAAATAAATCAGAGCAAATTAAAGATCAAAGCCCCTGAAAATAAATTTAGCTCATGGATGTGGACATTAGTGCAAGGCCTTATTTAATGAACTAACCTGCATCTGGATTACAGCATCAGTCTGAAGCAATGTAGTTTTGGCCTGGGCATCAAAAATAAATGGGTATTTGCACAGGGTGACCTGAGAATTCATCACCTAACAAAAATATTAGAAAACAGCTCAAATTAGACAAAAAGTACAAGAAATGTGCTAATTTAACCGTTTTAACAATTTTACCATTAACATATTTTACCGTAATTTAACAGCCACAGAGAATTCAGATCAGGGTTTCCTGCAGCCTGTTGTACATAAAAACCTTTAAAAACTTTATCATGACTTTATTTGAAGTTTTTATGATCAAGATATTTGTTTTGTGAATAAATCTTTGATTTACATTTGGTATTTGTAACTAAAAGCAAAGTGATCTGTAATTGCTTAAATATTATCATCTGGCCATTTATCCATGTAGCAGGGATAGTGGCAACTTGTCTACAATATGTCTACAATATTTTCCTGTACTCCAAAGCATTATTTGTCTTTCTACAATAAGGCAGCTCACCAGTACCCACTGGTAAAAGGTTTTCCACACCTCTATTTCAGTACTTTGTGATAGTGAGGTTGTATTCACTGCAGTATTTCTTTGCAAACACCTCACTGGACCATTATCACAGCAATTGTGTTTCATAAGTAAACACAACTTTGCTAAATCACTGTGAATCAAATATTTTATAATCCGCCAGAAATGGTTTTCTTAGTCAGCACTCGCTTCTTTACACGTCTTCCAGATACAAAACATACATGACAACCTTCTGAATACTGGTCTTGTAAAACGGGTTCATCAATTCTGCCAACAGTTTTCAAAGGCAAAAACTCAGTCCAGTAGGAGTGCTGTGGCGAAGTGCTGTGGTGCTGTGGTAATTACACATATGAAATGCACAAAAAAACTGTACCAGACTAAAAGATAACAAATCAATATTCAATAAACTTAAGTACAATGGAACCTTGGAATTCATTTGCAATTGGAATTCGACATTTTCCAGAATGCCTGAATCCGATCCAAAAATCCCAACACACAATTAATAGTTTTACATTTAAAATTGGCAGGAAGCATGAGGAATGTAATACAATACATTAAATCGAGAAAGGCATGAAATAATTAAATTATATAAAGACATTAAAGAAGAAAAAAATATAAGTCTTATGACTAGTGACAGCAACAGCGTGTCTGAAATCGCATCCACAGACTGATAGAGTACACATAATATGACAAAATTATACAATATGCTTATAATCGTACTCTGTTCTTCTAATAGCCAATTTCTTCTTTCCTTTATGGCATAATGGCATATAATAACTCATACATGCACATGCGCACATGCCCTCGCGCACACACGCTTATACTTACACTTCAGTTTTTCTTTTTTAAATAAATTTACAAAAAATTCTACATGTCTGTTTTTTCTGTCTAAAGTAAAATGAACTTTTTTGATTTTAGCAAATGGGTGCAATGAAAAAGTGATATATAGAGGGGTCTGAATACTTTCCGTTCTCACTGTATATTGCATTATCACCACCGACTGATGGTTGGAAGATCCACTGAGTGTCCTATTTAGGGTGCTGATATACAGTCAGTATTAAGTATTAAGTATTGGGTAAAGAACTGCTCGAATTCCATTCCGCTAAAGTTCAATTCTACTCCATTATGTTATACCTTTAAGGTTAAATAAATAACACAAAACAGAAATTACCATTGAGAACATCTGCTGTTGAATCCAGGTTACATAATCACTCCTTATGTCAACAAGCTCTTCCAGCTCATGTATATAAAACAAATCATACTGAATGATCTGACCACTCTTCTCATTCACCTGCAATTACAATATAATGACAGATGTAAATACATTCTACAGCTCTGGATAATTTTCTTACATTCAGTGTAAGTATTATATCCAAGTGAGTATTAATATCTAGGTGACATAAAAGGCGCTCGTGCATCATCTCTGCCTCTTCACTATGCACTCATGAATTTGTAACAATTGCTAGAAGTCCCATTCACCAAACTAACTGTGTAACTAGCTAAAAATTAAATTTATGCACTGAAATGTTATTAATTTATTGCTCTATTGTTTTCTGGACACCACAACAAAAGTTTCTCAGCTTTAGATTACAGTCACAGTCCAAAAGTTGAGAGCTATAATTTCATGGTAAAAAAAAGCAAGATTCATTCATTATAGTAATTAAATTCAATGTACTGTACATCATAGCAGGAATTCAAATTTAGTTTGCTAACAAAAGACCACAGCCTTTTTCATTTATTACATTATAAACATTTATTCTCATTAGTATGAAAATATTTGAAGAATTGTATTGTATGTCAATATTTTAAAATTTAAAAATGTAAATACCATTTTTGTTACAAGTACATCAAAAATAGCCTGAAACTGTTGTAATCAATGTCATGGAGACATACTATGAAAGTTTTATGTATTTACTATCACCCATCCCCTGTACACCATATTTACTCTACTTAATTTGACAAAAAAAGTATTTTAGTTATTCTTTGTGACGATTTAAAGCAATGCAAAAATATCTAGGTCAAATACTACCCTTATCATGTAAAAACATTGTTTTGTACTCCTGGTGTGGTGTATTGCACTGCACATACTTACAGCATGCAGAATCTCCAGAAATTTAAGACAGTAGGTGAGTATAGAGTTAAATGTCCTACGCTCATCTTCTGGTATTCCCAACTTCTGCATATTAAGCAGATAAACAACCACGTTCTTATACAGTTCCACAAGTGGCTGAAAAACTGCTGAATCAAACTGAGACCACCAACTCCCTTAGAAAAAAGGCAAGAATATTGTACAGAAATTATGTTCACAGCAATTGACTGTGGACTTTAAAATGTACATTAGAATGTCTAATTAGAATGAGCTGTAATACTCCTGAGAACTTTCACACAGACACACGGAGAACATGCAAACCAAAACCCTGTGAGCTTTGTGATACATACTTCTCAAATAAAGTGACATTTTAGTTTCATGCTGAGCATTTAACATGAACGGTGGCAGGAAAACTGTAGAAAAAAATATAGACGTGCGCTGTTTAACGATAAACATCTATTCACTTTAACAAAAAAAGTCTAAAACATTAAAAAAGGGAGATAAAAATTACAATAAAAAAATGTGAAGGACACGGAATATACAGTTAAAAAAGGAAATATGTCATGTACTAAACTACCTTACTGGTAATGTGCTTGTTCGCTTGCTTTTTGAGTAGAGACCGTTCTAACGCAATTGAAAGTTCAGTTACCTCTCTCACTTGTAACTAAATAAACTGATTCACTCGTGGAGTCTCTGTTTCATCTGGCTGATTTTTGTTGTTGTTCATAATACTGCCTCTCAATGCAAGTGTCAGGTCCATTAAACCATCCTCTTAAGTAGTATGGCTCTACGGTATAAAGGGCTATAAAAGTGCATTGTAGTATTTTCAATAATAATAGTGAATTTACATAAATGAATAATGTGGCAGCATAAGGGATACTGTGTAGATGTTTTCAATGGTATTATATGCATTTATACACTGCATGGTCAAAAAGAAGGTCTCACACTAATAATACAGCCTTTAGCTTTGATTATGTCATGCATTTGCTCTGGCATCGTTTCCACAAGCTTCTGCAACGTCACAACACATTATTATTTATTTATTTCTGTCCAGAGTTGCATTATTTTTTATCCAAGATTTTGTATTAATGATGGGATATTTTGACCACTTCGCAAAATCTTCTCCAGAGCATACGAAAGATTCTCAGTGTAGTTTAGGTCTGGACTCTGGAAAATGTATGAAAATGATGTCTCATGCTCCCTCAACCACTTTTTCACAATTGAGCCCATTGAATCCTGGTATTGTTATCTTGGTATGCCGGTGCCATCAGGGAAATCCATTGATGGAATAGCCTGGTCGTTCAGTATATTCAGTTAGTCAGCACTCTTTAGTCACATAACATTGTCTGATGAGTTCAGATTTAGGTCAAATTAATTTCAATGTCAATTTTATTTATTAAAAAAATTATTAATGCAATTGATTAATATTTACCCTCGCACATCAGAGAAGAGAGGCATCAGACATGGTAAATCTGAACTCATCAGACCACAAAACATTCTTCCATTGTTCCAGAGTCCAATCTTTATATGCTCCATAGCAACCTGAGCCATTTTTGCTGGTTAGCCTCACCAACAAGCTCCATCATTCTAGATGGTAACCTTTTTTGGCCAGGCAGTGTATATCATTTGCACACAATGTTCTTGTGAAAATACCCTTTATATCTAGGTTAGGGTAGCATAAAAAACTGTGCAACTATGATCATTTCTGGTCAATGTTATGTTTCACAAAACAATGTCATTAAACAGGGCTAAACTGTATAATATTTAATCTTAGGAGTGAATTGTGAATGTTTGCTTTAACTGCTTAAAGTGAAAAGGAAGGAGGGAGTCAGTTACTTATGGTGGGTGTGTATAAAACATAAGGTTGGGCCGTTCATGAAAAAGTAATTGAAACATTTCGAACAATTTTGTGATGTAACCTTGCCAATGTCAGATATTTCTTTTTGATTTAAATTCTCTTAATACATTTTTTTTATTCTGTTATTATGTTACACAATAACATTAACCAAGCCTTCTCCTTACCAAGGACTCTCAGGGCAATTTCGCTGAGGCTGACGATTGCCTTGGCAAAGGGAATGGCGAGTGTGATGTAGGTGTTGGGGTTTGTAAACAGAGGACACTCTGGAAGTGTGAGGTACAGTCGAAGTGCCTCAATATCTGGAGGAGAGCTGCTCAGGCTGGGGATCAAGTGTCTCTCCAAACTGGCAGCAACCTGCAATTTTTAGAGACCAGACATCACAGAGAAGATGATATAAATACAAAATTACTGTCATTATACAGATACACAGGGAGTAAATAGCAGGGCCAGCTAATAAAGAGAATTAAAAGACTTGCTCATTGGCCCTACAGTGGCATGTTAAGATCTGAAGCTTGGAACACTGTCTATTACAGACAATAATCAACAAAATGATATCACAATACAGTTTAAATGCCAAACAACTACAATAAACACTAAAAAGATCTTACTTGTTGTGAGATATGTGGGCAATCAGCCTGGATAAGTCTGTGGAAGAGGAGTCGGGCTACATTCATATCCACTCCAGAACATTTGCTGCTAGTGCTATAGTGATCAGGATGACTGAAAAATATTTTTTTAAGATCAAACCATGCCTGTACAAGTTTTTTACTTCCCAAGATACCTGGGGTAAGTTAGAAAATACTAATCAAACACATTATCACATATAATCAAACACATTAAATACAGTGTGCACTGGAGGTGTGTGATGCTGTGACTTGTCTAATGTGACTTGATCTGTTTGAATTGTTTTGCTATTAGAGATACCTTTAACTTTTAACTAACCAAAATACCCCATTACAAGCTCTACAATAATAAACCAGTCATCAGTGTATTAACACAGTATAATTCAGAATGTGGGTAAGATACAGCATCAGTTAGTTGTCAACATTTAGTGCTGTAGATAAATACTGTAGTTCCAAATTCAGGCTCTCCAAATTCAAGTTTAACATACAGGTTAGATGATGTTGTGCACATGTAATCACAACAAAAACAATTCAGTAGTCAGTAATCCAGAAGTGGCAGCACAGTAGTGCTAGCCTAGTTGGCTAACATGTTTTCCTGTGTTTTCTCCACCATTTTCTAGGTTAATTGGTGCCTCTAAAGTGTCCCAGTTTGTGTGTGTGAGTGAGTATTTACAGTGAATCCGGGAAGTATTCACAGCGCTTTACTTTTTCCACTTTTTTTTACATTACAGCCTTATTCCAAATTGTATTAAATTAATCTTTTTCCTCAAAATTCTACACAAAATACGCCATTATGACCATGTGAAAAAAAGTTTTCTTGAGAGTTTTGAAAACTTATTAAAATTAAAAAACAAGGAAATCATATTTACATAAGTATTCACAACCTTTGCTTAATACTTTGTAGAACCACCTTTGGCAGAAACTACAGCCTCAAGTATTTTTGAATATGATGCCACAAGCTTGGCACACCTATTTTTAGGCAGTTATGTCCATTCTTTTTGCAGTACCTCTGAA
>JAVSBV010033005.1:0-11566 GCA_033117975.1 Parotocinclus spilosoma | reverse complement strand
GCACTTTCACTAACAGGTTCTTGAACACAGTGACACTCACAAGCCGTAAAGCTGACGTCTGAAGACACTGAGGGTTGCCATGTTCTGAAATAAGAGTCACTGAGTGTGTTTACGGGAACATCAAAATTTGAGAAAATCAGATGTCTGCAACCAACAACTGCAAAAAAGCTGATTTTGCATCAGATCATACGTGCATCTGGGTAATCAGATAAAGGGAAAGCTCTGGGCTTACTCGACTCCAAAAATAATCAGATTTCTACTTTGCAACCACGCCAATAATCTGACAGAAGGACGTGATGCAAACTTTAATAAATATATTATCAGTCCATGATTGCCACGAAAACAAGAACAAAAAAAAGCTACATTTTTTAATAAGAAGAATCTGGCAGCTCAGTTCTTGGACAACACTACACACTATCTGGTTTGGTAAAGCTGATAAAGCTGATGAAATGAAAAATCGGATTACTGGACTAAAATCCAGCTGTCTTATTTAGATTCCTTAATCTAATTTCTAGATTGGAATATGCTGTTTACATGGCCAGTTAAATAATCATATAACTGCAGAAAACTAATTATGATCAGATTATTAAGTGCATGTAAATGCACTTTTTAAAAGATAGGAGACTCAGGTTGTAAGGATCCATGAGCAAGCACATCATGATCCATCAAGAAGGCACCCATTATTAAAGTTACATCAACCCTTTATTTATCTGCACATTTATTAAAGCAATTAAATACAATGAAAGCAATGCTGTGTACCTCTTCAGTCAACTGGATCCTTCTCAGCAATGAGAAGACGTGATCAGGTAAACTACAGAGTCATTGACAAGCTTGGAACTAAAGAAGTAAACAGTGGCAGTTTGGCAATAGCAGGTCATGTGGCTCAGAGTTTAGATCCAGCTTCTGAAAATAGCAATCCTAAGAACCTTGAACTGGGCTTGCAATGTGAACATTGAGTTGTGTGGTTACACCACCCTGTGATGGACTGGTGCAGTGTCCAAAACGTACCTCTGGATGCGGTCAATACATTTCAGGATACAGGGATGGGAACGGCTTATAGTCCATAAAAATGGACTGACCCAAATGAACAGACTACAGTCTCTATGATATGTTATTATGTTAGCTAATATGTATTCAGCACATCTCCAAACCCTGTGCTTTTGCTGCTGTGGTTTAAGTTGCCAGATATACATTATTTGAACACAGAAACCAGCCCAATGGACAATCAATATTAAATACACAGCTACTGTAAGCTACAAAGCTAATGTAAGAATGGCATCAACCAGCCGGTCCAAACAAAACAATATTGCAAATAATGCAAAATAAAAACAACAACACTGATGGTAAACGATTCCTAAACGTTTTCAGTAATTATAACTAATTAATTCAGTAATTATTATTTTAATTTGATACTAACATGGATTCTTAGATGGCTTCTAAATCTTTAGAGTTTCAATTTTTAGGATATACTGATCATATATCATACACGGGTCAAGACTATTGTGCACATACACTGTACATCTGATAAGACTGTAAACCTACACAGGGAACCTCTTGTGCAAATGGGGGTAGGAATTCCAAATCACAAACATACACACTCCCTCTCTGCCTTATGCATGATTCTCAGACATCTGCACTGTGTATGTGGAGAGAGCAAGCGTTCATGGAGTGGAAAAAGCATTGCCTGCCTTTGCTCGGGCACACGGCCAACGTGAAGCGGGAGGAGAAAGGACCCGCCGGTCAGGAGCCCACCGACCGCAGTCGGACATATTTGTGGCTGACCGTTTCTCTGCTGCTGCATTCGTTTATAGCACATTCACTGTAGAAGAGCTGGAAGACAGGCCATGATTTGTGGGGACTGTTTTCACCTCCCTTCAAATGCACATAATTGCTTGCGTACACACACACACACACACACACACACACACATACACTCACTCCTTCCCTGAGCTTAGTATTTTGTATCGATCTCCTTGACACTTTAAGAGGGATTGTTCCTTGCTCCAAGGGGAGGCAGGCAAGGTGTGGAGGAGAAGCATGATGGTAGCAGCAGGATGTCTTTTTCTGTCAGAAGCTAGTTTTACAGAGCAAGAGGAACGGGTGAAAATATTTGAGCGAAGAACCGTGAGGAAACGTTCTCTTACCGCAAAGCATAGCCTTACTCTTACACAGGATATGGACATGTATGCTGGGCCAAAGAATTCTCAGCGTCTCTTTTCTGATTCCTTGCTTATTTCCTCTCACCCTCTACCACTCAGCAACTTCTCTATTCCGCTTTTTTCCAAATTTCTCTGTTAGAGTAAATAGGACGATCATCTCTCTGGCCTTTTCCCTAACCTACTTCTTTAAAATAGCATCACAGGGGGTGCGCTGGTTTAACCGTTCCCTCAGAGGAGCCACAAAACGAGGTCTGTCCTCCTACCATGTAATTCTCTTTTTCTACCATGGAGACTGGGTCTATATAGTGACGTGTCTGTCTTAAAATACCGGTAGTCTTGGCACATGAATATAAACTCCCTTCTTTGTCATAGATAGCTGAAGCGAGAAACACAGCAGCAGTTGTGCTAGCTGGGGCCGAATTGATGACTAGGTCTTTAAGCCTTGGAAAGCAAATTGTCATCTTTGGTCAGAGGGGAAGGAATTTGTGTGCCTTACTTACGAGAATGGCCATAATTCATAGCAAGCCAGGCTGAAAGAGTGCACGCTAACCGCGCGTCTAAACTCCTCTGTATTTGCCGCTTCTGTTGTTGCCACTTGGCGCAAACCAACACTGCAGTAAAACCCCCGCTCTTCAATCAAGGCTGAAAGATCTTAGACTGCTGAACGAGGCAGTTTTCAGACCATATTTTATGGCTTTATCTCAGAAGCAGGCAAGAATGCCCAGATCAGTACGATAATGCTAGGTAGGTAGGGCTAGGTAGATTAGCAAAACCCTTGCTCAACTAAATAAGACATTAAAGAATGAATGGTTAGTAGATGTGAAATCATGCATCCAATTATAAACGTTGAACATGAATAAGAAGCAGTCTGTCCTTTGACACACAAAATCACAGGACTACATTTACAGCACTTAGCAGATGCCCTTATCCAGAAAGATAACGATCATGAAGTGCTTTGTGTTGCACTTAATAGACACTTCCTTGTGACAGCACTAGAATTCAAACTAAAAAACATTTTAGGAATTTGGGTAAGCATCAGGAACAAGTGCTGATGACGATGGCTAAAATCGTACTACATACTACACAACCTTTGTGTATTTCTGTAATTCCCTCCCTTTTCAGGAGACAATATACTTAGTGTATAATATATACACTGCTCACAAAAATTAAGAGGTATTTTAAAATTAAATATTCCATTATGAAATATCTCTAAATATCTAAATATAGTTTATGACTATATATATACAGTATGCAACCAGGGCCGCACCTTTACTGCCTCACTGAGATTTGGATTGCAATGAATTGCATAAAGGGTTGACCTCATTATGACTCCAGAGAGGTGGAATAATGAAGACAACTAAAGAATTTTTAAATGAACAAGACATTAGAGGTATATCAGTTCCATTCATTTTATAAGGCAAGAAAAATGGACAGCGCTTAACATCATGTAGTGAATGGAGCAAGTTTCTATCCTTCTAGAGTCTTCGACCCTTGAACATTTACCTATGAGGCCACCAGAAACCCGGTGAGCTGTCAATGTATGCTTTTCACCAGAGTCCAAGTGGTTGCCGTGCACTCGCCATTTATTGACCCGTTTATGGCTGATGGAGAATTTGTGGATCCCTTGAGAAAAGCCACTGTAAAAATGTGAAAACATCAATAGGACCTTGTCAACCACATACATAATGGCTTTATTTATACATCTGGACGTGCCCAACCTAAATATCCTTTGGTGCGATGGCAATGCAAAAGGTGTAGACGGTTTATTAATACTGAGCATAATGTACCAGTGTACCAGTTCAGGAACAGACTGTGAAAGGACCGTTGCTTTTGTGTTATGGCTTGTATATGCTTTACAAAAGAAAACATAGCTGCAGGTTGTAAACTGTAACAAAATATAACACAGTGTTTTTTGAAGTGAGTCTTTCAAATAATACTTTAGGAATAGAGAAAAAGGGACAAGGGACTAGAGAGGTCGGACGGGGAATCATTCCTTGGACTGAAACTAGACTCCCTTACTCAGTATGACCCTCAAATGATACATGATAGGCTGTGCCCTGTAAATCTTGGGATAAATTCTGGGCCCCACCCTGGAACCCTGACCAGATTAAGCACGGTTAAAGAAATGTTCATGAATTATTCAGTCCAAACTACAGTATTTGTAACGTAAGTTGTAGAACTGTGCAATTCGTCCCTTTTTTTGTTTATACGGTAGCTGGGTGTTATTCGTATAGTTGCAAGACTGATATTGTAAGAAGTGCCTGTTAATGTGTGTCATGAGTTATCTCAGAACAAGGAAATGTGCTGAACTTATCATCTGGGTTAGTCATGCAACTGCAACATTAGTAGCTGTTTTATGTGCCTAAAGCAGGGAGCTGAATTAACCAGTTCTATGAAATCATAAGCAAGCGTCCAGTCATGTAGAAGATAAACAAAACAACCTGGAGCAGCGACTAAAACAACGTGCTTCACCTGTATTATGCAAGTTCAAGGTCACAGCACGTCTAAGTAAAACAAAGTTTGACTTATCAGATAAAACGTTCAGGCTTCTTCAAAGCACAGGCTGTGGGCTGATAATGATGAACAATGTTTACATCTTGCTCAAGCTTCTGTGGAAGCAGCCCATCACATTAATGAGTGAACTAAGCTCATCCTCAGAACCACCCAGCCTGCTTGAGTATGATCTCACGCAGCAGTGACTGGCCGGGCAACATTCTTTCACCTGCCAAGTATCTGTTGTGGTATCTGTGTTCTGCCACTGCAATTACAGAGGAACGTCCTAAATGATATAAGCAGCTGGAAATAAAACTCGAGCTGTGTGTATTGTAGACAGCAGTGTAAACACGGGACAAATGCCTCTAATGATTATGTTTGGGTAAACATGACTATGTAGCACACATATAGGTGCTTAGCTGTTAAGCGCTCGCTATATGACATCATACATCCTGGGCTAACTCTGACCTCTTCGCTTGCATGTCCGCACCATGTTGCCATGGCAACTGAGGAGGGCGGCAGAAGGTTGACTTTGCCAGTTTGGCCATTTGGTGCATTTGCATTTCGCTGCTGTTGCCCCCACATAGGTACTCATAGCAGGCAATTGATAGCAGCGTTGACCTCCATATAGAGATGATGCAAGGTGCTGTCAGACCCAAACTGTGTGTTATTTCGCTAAAAAGGGGAGAGAAATGCTAGAAGAATGTGATTTGGGTTTAGCGGGTGAAATTAAAAATATCTTTTTAACAGGCAAAATGTTGTACTTGGTACAACCGTGCTGTAATGGAAGTGGGAAGTAAAGCAAAGGACTGTAGAGAATAAAGGTTGACAAAGATGTGCTGTAATGAAAATGTATCCCGGTGGGAGCCACGACACTGACATTTGGCACCACTTGGTGGGTAAGTTATTTACCAGACGTGGCTGATTATTGTGATTTTATAGAGAACCTAAATCGGGATCTATATATGAGTTGCTCATTTTCATCTCCCAGAAACTTAACAGGAGCTGTGATGACATAAAGGTGGCGTGAAATGACCACATCCCAAAATGTGTTATGATAAGGAAAAATTGTGTGGGGGAAAAAAAGTAAACGTGTGCCAAGGAGAAAAGCAATGTTTACGGTTGGTGCAACGGTTTTGAAACTGGAGACCATAAGCGCTCGTGGAAATGCTGACTGATGAGTACATTTCTAAAACAAGTAACCGCACTGGCTTGTGATCTACATACAAAGTGGAAGCCCATTTCCTGTTATGATTAAAACTTACTGTAATGATGGGAGCACCGATGACTAGGGTGGGTACAAAGTTGCCAAGCGAGATAAGGAATGGCGGTCAAGGCCAAAAGATGGGATACAGCGCCAGTCAGGGTGTGTATATCACTCAGCCACATGACAGCTGCACAAACATTGACATACAGTACCAATGAGATCTGTTTGAACCTTCTGAAAAAGATCCTTCTGTCCACCTGCATAAATAAGAATGTTTTTTTCTTTGAGGAAATGAAAGACCCTAATCAGCACTTAACGTTCATGTAACGCCAAAGTAAAAAAAAACAAACAAACTGCTCCATCTGTTTTCTAACACTCGTACACAAGAGAGCACGGTTGGGCATGGCAGCCATAGGGTGGTTTGGGCATGAAATGTGGCACCATCTGGCACAGGGATCCCCCTCCCTGTGGGGAGTTTGTGAGTGAGGTCCAGGGCAGTGGGTAACCGGCTAATTAGAGCGCTACCTGTCTCAAATATGAAACCAAAGGAAAATGAACTGTGTCTGAATAGTGTTAGAAAGGCCTGTAACTGTCAGATTAGTGCAGGGTCTTTGAGGGGTAATCTAGTAATGTTTTTACTAGTTCAGACTGAAAATGATTTACAATAATAACGCTACTGCCAGAGAAACTTGATTTGTGTTGCTGAAGAGTTCCATTGTCACTGCATGCTAACCTTGTTTGCTAGCTTAGAGACATGCTATAGTTTTACAATGGCCTAGTGCTTTGTTGTAAAATAAAATAGTACCTCATAAGATGTGCGGCTTTTGGATTATTATTATGTTACACTTGGACTATTATTATTTAAGACCTGGAGAGGTTACTAGCGTTAGCACATATTTAATTCTGTTTTTGCTCATTCTGCATTGTCAGCTTCGGTTCCTGCAGGCTTTATCGCCTGAGAACTTAATCTGACTCGAGTTACCATGCTAAACATGCTGTTTGGCTCATGGCACTATGATATAAACCTGCTTCATGCCTTATACCTTAACAACAAGTCTTTGAGAATGTAAAATGTTAAGTAAACATATTTGTCCTTACATAATGGATTTTTTAAGGATTGATTGCTAGTATAAACCCTGCCTCCCATTGTAGAGACTGTGGTTATTGGCTTTACCAAAAATGAGTCAATGATCTTTTATATATATGTTTACATTTACAGCATTTATCAGACGACCTTATCCAGGACTTTGTATACTTCCTAGTAGACCAAACCTCATGTTAGTACAAATAAGCAAAAGCAGAAGAACACAATCCAACCAGAACCAGCTTTTAATCTGAAATCATCAAAGCATATAAGCAAATATTGTTTTTTTTTTTCATTTTCAGCAAAAGTTCTTTTTTAAGTGCTGACTTATCTTATAGTTAGTAATTTATATGCAATGAGATGGAGTGTTATGTGATCTGCTTCCGGACATTTTCAAGCGTAATTTGTTTACTTGCTCATAACAAGTCAGTTCCGTATAGGCTAATGGTGAACTACAGGTATTTCCTATTTTGCGAAGGGGCTACGTTTCAACAAATCCTTAAAGTTAAATGTATCATAAACTGAGGACATTAATATATACTGTATATATCATAGCCCAGCCTACCTTAAACATACTTACAATTTACATGAACCTACAGTTGGGCAAAGTCATTAAAACAAAGCTTATTTATTAATAAAGTGTTGGATATCTCATTTAATTTGTTAAGTAACATATTGAAACTGAAAAACGAAAACAGAATGGCTATTGTCACGTCTCACTACATTTCCCAGTGCTCATCACGCCTGCCATGACTTCCTATGGCACACACTGCTGATCAGAGTGCAGTTTCAGATAAATGTGTATTTATGTACACTATATTACAGTATATTACTAAATTCCCATTGTAAAGTGGAAAATCATGACCCAAGCAATTCTAAAATGGGGGCTACCTCTATATGGCATGTAAAATGTAGGCAATAGCTAATAGCGGACCATTTAGGAAACAATTTATAACTATGGTTTCTTTATAGGGTCAAACAGCAAAAATGTGATTAGAAGACAAAGCATTATTTTAGGCTTCAGTTCTGGGAACATGTCCAAACTGACGCTTCTTTAGAGGCAAAAAAAGCACGAGAATCCCAGTTGGGCATGGTGGAATGTGAGCAGTTGACGACTTCTTGCGCGACGATAACGTTGCATCATGCTAGAACGTGTTTGTACCTGCCTAAGCCTAAGACTGCTGACAAACCGAAACAACCTAGGATGGACCTGCAGAGATCCAGCGAAAGGACAGCCATTATAGTAATGAGAAAAAAATGAAGAGATCCAATGGTTTGTGATTAATCATGACAGAAATGCATTTGGTAAAAATGTATGATTCAAATGCACTGTAGGTAACAGGCACCAATGAACAGATATTTGCAGTCTCAGGAATAATGGAAAAATATAAACTTTAGTCTGGTTCAGTAAGCAGTCTGCAGTATAATAAACTTAGATTTTAGTCTCATGCCTCTTCATTCAAGGATTGAGCATGTGTACATCATTTCACAGCAAAATCCCCAACATACAGACACCTTAGGTCTCAAATAAGCAATCAGGGCGCTAATTTGTTTTAACACTGATGACAGCGGCGCAAAGCAACAGACTGTCAAATGAAGTTTTCCTTCCACTGGACATAGTCAAGCCACTAAATATCTCAACATCACACCTAAACATGATGGGTAGAAAAGATGTAATGGTAACGGTAAGATCAAATGCTTAGTCTGCAAGACTGCTGGAATAAATCTGACTTTACTTTTAGGTCTTTTATTTCAAACGATTTGCAGAATCATCAAACTGCGTCTCAAGTAGAGAGGTTACATCATGTTGAAAAGGTTTATAGGTCTGCAGGGTGTACTTAAACAAATCAGGATATCTTATCCAAAGCCAATTTGCTTTGAAGTTCAAGCCACCTGCAGAGATTCGTTCTGGCACATCTGATCCAGGTACTTAAGAGCTGGCTTAACTACTTATGAGACGTTTGAATATTACAGCTAGGACCAGACATGATTATAGTGATAAACGATTTTGGTAACGTTCAGAGAGCAGGCTGACTAATCTGCAGATATTTCTAGGGGCAGTAGTTGGCTGGACACTGTTTAAGTAAATGAACTTGCAATCATTTGTGTAGAATTTGAAATCTTATTGACAGTGGAGTGATGTATTGCCTGTAGGGCTGTGACTCTAGAATTAGTGTACATGCATGGGGGTGTCGACCCGTAAACTTACAATGCAGCGTAAGTGAGTGTTGATACCAGGTGTGTGTGTGTGTGTGTGTGTGTGTGTGTGTGCGTGTGTGCGCGCGAGTAACAGAAAGACCAAGTATGTTTATTCTTAGGAGACGTGGCTGGATCCCATAGATATAATTGCTTATTTTAAAAATCTGATCAGATTTTAAAAAGCTAACAGTTGTCCTCTTGGTTACTGATGTTAAGGTTTAGATTAGGTGTTTATGTTGCATTAATAAGCCTCAGTAATCATTATCTTAATGAAAAGTTACTATTTACACACCTTTATTAAGACTCTGTGTGTGTACCTGTCCATGCATCCGAAATTATTGATATTGTGGGACATCTGGCTGGTCCTTGATCCCAAACAATTTGCCTTACCAATGCTTACCAAGGTTAATGTTAAATTAGATTAGTCATAACATGATTTGGCTACAAATCAATAGAAATGAACACTCGTGCGTAGTCTGTTTATGTGTTATCTGTGTATAGGTTAAGTCTTTACACTTAAATGAGGACCACATCCTCACTAGGATAGAAACTTTCTTTTGAAAAGCCTAAAGAGGCTAAATATTGTCTTCAGGATACTAAGGTTATGGTTAAGGTCAGGTGTAGTTTTTATTAGCTGCAGTAATTGTATGCCATTTGAGAGTCCCTGCAATGACAGGAAGCCAAGTGTGCTTGTATGAATGTGTGTTACAACATTATAACTAAGACATTTACATTCAACACGTGTATCTGGACTATTTGTACAATTAGCAGAAGCAGACAATGATTTCAGAAGTCAAAGCTCTGTGATAAGAGAAGCACAGTGACAAGTTGTTGGGATGATAATCACACGTTTATGTGAAATGACTTTGTAGAAGACTTGCAGTCAATGGTATTTGCCAGTGAAACTCTAATTGGGCCTTATTTTTCTATTTAAAGCAACAAACATTTGCGGTTGTAGTTCATGCTTAATTTTTAAGTTTTATTAATGGAATTCAGTATCCGCCCCAAGACTCCTATTATGAGTGAGTTTCGAGTTAACAGGTTTTCCATTATACTACCTAGGGGAGTGTATTGAAATTCTTGTAATCACACAAAGTACAGATGTGGTAGGGACAGATTAGGTGAAAAAATGCTGTAGTGTTCCTTTAATCCTAAATACTATATGACTAACTGGTTTATTGACAATAGCGGTGTTAACAGATTTTAAGTGTACAAGGGACACTAATACTTATCCCCCGTCTCTCTGTGTGTCTCTCTGTCTTACTTTCTGTCTCTCTGTCTCTGTCTCTCCCTCAGGTGTGCTGCTCGACATCCAGCGCCACTTCAACGTAAGCGATAGCAGAGCAGGTTTGCTACAAACAGGTAAGTCCCTCCAAATCCCTTAATTACACCATGTTGCAACCATCCACTAAACATACATTTCACACCCACCGCGCACACACACACACACACACACACACACACACACAAACACGCCGAAACGCTCTACTCTTTTCCTAGAAGCCACTGAGCTACTTAAATCAAGACTGCCTGGCACAACAAAAGCATGAAAGAGCAGCTAAGGTCTGCTACCTCTCCTGAAGGTTTCTTTCATCCTCCCTCCTCTTCTTTCTAAACCATGCATAAAGCTCTAGGTCAGGAAAGAAAGGAGCCCCGTATAAATCCCACTCCGAATTGGGGATCCAATGTTAATTCACCTTGCGATTCCAATTTCCGAAAGCTTAATGTGATAGACTCACTCTGCCCACAGTGTGCCTCAAGAAATACATTCATATACCCAGTGAATGTTGTCCTAAGTGAGGTTGTGAAAAGGGCAAGCGATCATAGCATGTCTGTTTATATAAGTTCTTGAGTTCTTGGGACCTCTCTGATTTCTGCTGCTGGGAGCCATGGTGTCAGATTCATTCACTTCTTTTGCTTGGTTAGTTTTAAGGAATACATTTCATACAATTAGGGGATATTTTAACATGAATATGATGTGATTAAAAAGGAAGCATTTGTTTTCACTTCATTAAACAAGATTATCAGAAAAGCAAATGAAAAAAAACAAAACAAAGAAAGTTGTTTGATTACGCAAATGAGATGCAAACTAAATTGTCATGCTTGAGTAACTAGTGATATATTTATGGCTGTGAACAGAAGCATGGACGAGAGTGCCCCACATTGACTATTTAGTATGGTCACCCCAGAGTGCCAAAACACACTGACAGTAATGGGGCATGAACAGGATTAGATTGTCCAGTTGTTCTGGTGGGATCCTCTTCATATTCATTTTTAGAAGATGTATAGAATATAGTTAGATTTTGGATGTACTGTATATATGAACAGATATATGGATGACTAGATGAATTGACTGTGGTAGCCTAGCCATAAGGTATTGGACTGGACCAGAAGGTCCAGGGTTCAAATCCCACCTCTGCCACT